>JAQJVK010000016.1:9241344-9333844 GCA_035578135.1 Flexamia atlantica | reverse complement strand
AATCATATTAATGAATTCTTCTCTTCTATTATTACAAACATGATGAAAAACTGTAGTGAACCACTAATGGTTCAGGGATGTATAAATAATGTCCAGAATACCATTCATCAGTTTTATTATATTAAAGAAAAAGATATATGCGATATAATATCCCAGCTTAAAAATTCTTCATCGTCTGGACCTGATGATGTTCCCTCATTCATTTTAAAACAGTGTGCTTTCTTCATAGCTTCCCCATTAGCTTTAATAATTAATAATTCATTTAACACTGGTAAATTCCCTGATCGACTAAAAGTATCAAAAATTATACCAATTGTAAAAAATAAAGAAGAAGGATTTAGAATAAACAATTTACGCCCAATAACTCTAACTTCAGTTTTTTCAAAGATATTTGAAAAGATTGTTTACTATCAATTGATTGAATTTATTGAATATTTTTCCATCATCTCCAAAAACCAATTTGGATTTATGAGAAAAAGAAACACTACTGATGCAATATATAAATTACTTTCAGCTATTATGAACAATATAGATAAGAAGGTCCCTTCATCAGCAATATTCCTAGATGTTGCTAAAGCGTTTGACAGTGTTAACCACAAAGGACTGCTAAATAAATTAAATCATTATGGGGTAAATGATAAAACACTTGATTGGATAGCATCATTTATCACAGATAGAAAATTTTATAGTGAAATAAAAAGCAATGATTACCCAATCAGAAACAAATATAAATCACAAGAATCAATTATTAATATAGGAGTTCCACAAGGAACAATACTTGGGCCTCTACTTTTTATCATTTATATTGATCAGTTAATTAATACTCCCACTGAAGGTGAAATCATATTATTTGCTGATGACACAACATTTTATAATTCAAAACAAGAAGAATCTGATCTAGAAATTTCAAATTATATTCAAATTTCTAATATCCTTGATTGGTTTCAAGATAATAACTTAAATGTAAATAACACTAAAACAAAATTTATGTCATTTAACAAGGGTTCATCAGAAGACATCCACTTGATGTTAAATGAAACTATTATTTCTCCATGCAGCAATGTGAAATTTCTTGGACTCACTATATCAAATAATTTATCCTGGGACATCCATATAGAACACCTTTGTAAGAAGATAAGCAGTGGGATATTTATGATCAAGACTTTATTAAGATGTTGCTCCGTCAACGTTACTAAATTGGTTTATCATGCCTACGTTGAATATCAATTTTCATATGGCCTTATGTTCTGGGGTCTCAGTAATAAATCAAAAAAAGTATTTATCCTTCAAAAAAAGGCCTTACGAACTCTTTTTAAGATTCCTAAAATAAATTCATGTCGTCCTCTCTTTAAAAAACATAAAATTTTAACCCTTGCATCAATGTACATTCTACAAAGTGCCTGTTTTGTCCAGAAGAATAAATCACAATTTCCACTACAAATGAACACCCACAACTACAATACAAGAAATAAAAACCAAATCAACATACCAACATGCAAAACATTATTTTATCAAAAAGGACCAGAATACATGTCAATAAAAATCTATAATAATTTACCAGAAAACATCAAGAAAATTAATGACATTTCCAAATTCAAAAGAAGTTTAAAAAAATTACTTGAAGAAAACTGTTATTACAACATTGAAGACTATTTCACACATCATAGTTCATAAAATGGAAATTTTATTTAGTTTTTAAGCTTTGTATGTCATCATAACAAACCCAACCATGAAAATGGCAATTGGGCTCAATCAATAAATAAATAAAAAATAAATAAAACCCTTTTGTCAGGCATCCAAAAGTGTTTTGTGTACCACCAAAGGCTATAACCAAAATATTTTTAGTAGTGAAAATATATTAAGTGGCCGAACGTAAAATATTTGCCGAATACTATGAATAGGCTACAACCATTTGTAAATTATTAAGCTTATTTTTTCTTAAATAACTAACGAGAGTCTGTTCAGTATATACATTTTCACCAACCAGATTTCAATAATAGCTTCTAAACTTTCATGTTTACTAACTATATAAAAGAAAAACATAACAAACGTGTAACAGAGTCAATAAAAGTCACTTAGGCTTTTAATTACATGCAAAAAAAAAACTTGTAGATTACAACTTTAATGAGTCAGTGGGCAGTGGTGCAGTCGATATTGTGATATTCTTCAGAAGCACGGTAGAGATACTGTTAAGTTCTAGTCCAAGCATTATCAGCAACTGTTAGCTGAACTGTTCATTTTTGTGCTTTGCTTGGTAACATATATACATACTGATTAATAGTCTACGTGTTGAGACAATGCAAGGTTAAAAATAGGCTACCAACTTCTTTTTACTAAGGAAATAAAAAATAAACTTGTTCTATTATTTTATAAATTTATTTTGAAAGAAACTATTCCTCATATCTGTTCTGTTCAGCAGGACAGAAAATTGGCATGAGTTTTTAACTCACTAAAACCCAGACTTGCGTCACTAGTGATGAATGGAAAATTTTTCATAACCCTGACATTTACCACCCGTGGCAAAGTGCCTCCGTTCGATTTTATTCCTTTTTAATTAATTAGTTTTGGAGTTTTCTATTCATTATTTACCCAGACGTACTTTGTCTTTACAAGAATATGTTTGGTCTAAATTAATTTTATTCTTATTAAATTTAACAATAAAAATGGTGTTGTCTTTATATTTAGGTTGCTGTTTAATATATCATATTTTGTAAAATTCAAAAACATTTTGGTACATGTTGGGTTGAATGTGTTAAACCTTTGCATTTTTGTATCAACATATGGAATTGATGCTGACGATTTACCCACAGTAAATTTATCTCCAAGTGGGATTTGCTGGAATGGGACTAGGATATGACTGGATAGCCGAGAGGATAAAGTGTTCAACCGGTTCGAATCCTGACCAGAATTGAAATTGGGTCCAGTTGCCACTTGTCATTGGGCAATGAATTAATAATTAATGCCATCTACCAAAAGCCCGCCGTTGGACAGTAACAAGAGACGGGTTTGGACTGTTCCTGATCAAGAAGTTACACTAGCTTAAAAAACCAACAAAATAAAACAAAAAATATAAATAAAAAAAATAAACTGAAAAACTACAACAGTAAACTATTACAGTTCACCGAAAAACTATAATAAAAATTAAATCAGAGTCACCTTGAGTGGTACTCTGCCTGACGGCCTCGGCTTGCTGGGAGTCCTGCCGGCGGATGTGTCGGTTGACCGTCAGGTCCGCCAGGGAGATGCGGCGGTCACTCACAGTCTCCCTCCCTCCACTGCCATTCCCACCTTCTCCGGTCTGTGAAAGAACCATTCTTGCCGTAAACAGAAAGACAACATGGTCAACATCATGGTTGACAACATGCGGTGGACAACATGGTGGTCAACATGGTTGTCGTTGATTGGTCTTCATGGGAGAAAAAAGCAACTTACAACTTGCAGAAATATAAAAATATTTCATTTCATTTCAGTTTTACTTCTGGGACCCTTGGAAACCCTTTTAGTGAATCTCTTTTATAGGGAAGAAGCTGATGGTACTCATGGTAAGAACAATATGCCCAATATCATGATAACTTTACTTTTTGGGGCCCCCAAAAGCAAAAAACACCCTTTGTTTGAATTTATATATATACATAGACATTTGTATTTTTTACATAGAAAAATAAAAATAATCAAATTTTCATTAGCACCATTGAATTCACCTCGTAAAAACAAATCATTTAGTATTTTGAATCACTGCTCTATGTCCATTGGTTACCGAGATATTGTAAGTGGTAAACACAGTACGCAGGGCCGGCGACAGGGGAGGCAGGGGGGGCAATAGGATAGGAGCAACAGCATAGGAGCTCGAGCTCTCAGGGGGCCTCGGAAACACCAAAAAAGGGCCCAAGGGGGCTGAAAAGGGGCCCTAAGGGGGAAATAATAAAAATTCTACTTCTCGCTTATTTCTCAATACATCTTATTAATAAAACTTGGTTTGTGGTTTCATCTAGATGAGATCTAATGTATATTAGTCTAAAATCTCTGATATTGCCATTTTTGTGGCAGCAAACCTGCATACTCATTCTCCATGTTATCCTTGGTTGTTATTATTGGCGGCATAATAAAACACAGAATTACCTGAGTTGTATAGTATTTGCCGGCCCTGCATTCTGTGTGAATCTGTGACTCTCTCTAAAATCCTGACAACCTCTGTTTTGTTATAAATAAAGTGAATTAAAAAGGTCTAGGTTTTGCAACAGATAGTAGTGTATGCTGTGAAACGTCAAAAGCCTCCTGGATGAAAGCTTTTAGTGGGATATTTTACGTATCTCCAAAAGGTAAATTTAGAGAGTAGGCCTGAATTTATAGGGATCAATATGCTGCATAAAAAATTCTGGATATGATTTTAATGATATGTTTATGAAGTTTGGCTCTGAAAATGTAATGTCTTTATTTTCCAAAAAAGTTATATCTTTCTTCTAGTTTTTTTAGGATATTGTTCCCTTTTAGACTTCTGAAGTGTAGTAAAAACCATTTTGTATGGCACCGCACTACAGATAATATAACCCGTGGTAAAATAATCTCATGTACTTGGACCTTTTTCAAGAACAGAAGTTTGGCCTTGTTTCTTAAAAACGATGTATAATATAATGAAAACTACAAAAATTCCTTCCTTGCTTAAAACTCTGAATAGGCCTACTGAATTTTTTCTTGTGTTTAAAATAGTAAGTACGCTATTAAAATATACTATAAAATGGTTTCTAAGGTTATTATACCTTCTCATCTCTTCTGGACCTCTCCTTGTGCCACTCTAGCAGACTCGCAATGGCAGAACAAACGAGGAGGCTGATCACGAACGAATCGACCAACGTTGATTTCATCTCTTCTTTCGGCTGCTCTTCAGCTGCTTCGTTCACATCTACTCCCACATCTTCTACCACTTCCACTGTCACCACCTCCTGCATTTCCTCTTCCTCTAATTCGGTCTCATTATTGTTTGAGCTGATTTTTAATCTGCGCTCAAGAGAACATCTGTTACTCAACAGCGAAAAGAGTTTCTGAGCGGAAGAACATTTCCAGAAATCGTCAGCTCTCCTGGATTGTGGTAGTTTGCAGTAGATGACCTCCAGATCTTTATCAGTGATTTCTGGGTAAGTATCTTCTATGGGAGTCCGGGTGAGAATGTGGACGGCCAATGCCACCAACAGAAGAACACATAAGAAATTTGGGAATGAAACTATAGAAGGCATCGTTCACTGATTACACATTCTTTGGAATGATGGGTGTTTTATGTCCTCTACTCGATTACCTGAAAAATAAGGACAGAAATTGTATCTGAAAGGTTTCACTCAAACGAATATTCTGTAAACGTACCTAATACAGTAACCCTATTTCAGAAAGATGAAGTTTCATGTGTCAATCCTTAATTTTATTATCCTAAAAACATTATTATGCCTTCAATTGGAAATGACTTTAAATATTTTGAAGAGATTTTTCAAAAGTTTAAAATGGGAAATAAAGTTTATCAGTTGTTATAGTGAATGGCTCCAATACGGAAAAAGCTACTACAGATCTATTCAGCCAGGAAGTCTTGTAGGGGTGGAAGTACGAGAGAGATGGGGAATACCCCCACCACTGTTTTTCCTTCAACGGTTGAGAATAGTCAACTTAAAATCCCACATGGCCTATGACAACATTACAAATATTGCTGCAAACAAAGAATCATATGTTTTGACAGATGAGTTATTTCGAAATTTGACTGTACTGAGACTCGCGGAAGGGGAAATCTTCACTGCGCATGCGCATCCCACCGGACTTCTGGGCTGAACAGATCTGTACCATGGGTCTCTTAGTAAAGCTTGTTTTCACACTGTCGTAACTCGAGCGATGCTGCAACGTACAAATTACGATGAAAACGCATCTTTCAATGTTACCTATAAAATGGAATCCTTTGCACTGCCGCATCCTATTTAACTGACGTATCCAATTGAAAGCCCGTCTATCTAAGCCACCGCTGCATTGGTTCGCCCGGTGACATTTGGCTCAAAGAAACGCTTTACTAGTTAGTGTCCACGTTTGTGCCTCTATATGAGCGCAACTCTCGTAAAAAGGTCCAATCTTATTGAAATTTTGTAAAACGCATAAAGCAGGTATAAATTTGAGCAGCTCAAAAAGATTGCTCCAACCAAAAGTGCGATAAAAGGAAATTTCTTTCCTACCCCAAAATGTATTTGGGGTACGACCTCCAGATCTTTATCTATTTAGATTCTCTATCTGTTTGTATTGTATGGATGTCTATCTGTCCGTGTGTATGGATGTATGTATTTATGTAAACAGAGCTATAGACACGACACCAATATAGTCCGATTTTCATGAAATTTGGCATTAGGTACTAAACCATGATATATCCAGGTGTTATTTTTTATTTTTAATATATTTACCTCATAAAAATGACAAAAATCAAAATTTATGAAAAACGGCTCTTAACGATTCCGAATAAAATGTTATGGTTTGTAGTGCTTAAGATGCAAAAAAAAACAAAAAAAAACACCCGCATAAAGTCTGTGAAAAGTAAGATTCAGAAATCATGAGGATTTAAGTGTTAAAAATTCAATTTTTAAAAATTTACTTAAAATCGTAATAATTAATTAATCAACATTGCAGCAATTACATTTGGCTCGAAGTAATAAATTATCCAGTATTTTGAATCATTAGTCTACGTTAACTCGTTGAGGAGACAATATTGTTATTTTCATTTAATTTAGTATAATGTTATTCTTAAGGTAAATATTTAAAAAACGCTATCTCCGTTTATTACGAACCGATTTTAATGACATTTTGTAGGAATTTGTGATTTTGTTATACAGGTTTTATTGTATTTCATTATATATATATATACTAGTGGCTTGTAGGGGCAAAAGCCCCTAAAAATAAAATATCAATGCTGAATATTGAATGTAAGATATTTAATAATCTATGGTATTTATTAAACATTTGATGCGTAATGTTAAAGGTATTTTGACATTTTGCTAGTACGTTTCAGACTTTTAAGAAAGGAGGCAACTTCAGTATAGTAAATGGCTGAATTCCTATGGTAAAGTGGCTCTATCCGTCGACCTCAAAACAAACCCAGTTCTCTTTGTTTCCAGTTAAAGATATGACAATAGTTTGAGGAACTTCTAAAAGTTAACCTCAGATTGTTGCGCTTAATTTATATTCCCAGGAAAGTCATGAGATTTAACACAAAAATGCAAACAAATTGTGACGTCAGCAAGCTTGTTTGTAGCCTCTAACTGTTCAAAAGTATATATTGGATAGTTAGAGGGAACTTTTTATGGAAACTTCCAATTGAAGCTATATTTTTTCCCAACAGGCAAATAGGTAACGATGAAATTAGAAAATGACGATTCCATACGCTCCACGTTAGAGCCTTTGGCTCCACCCCATACGGGAGTTAGTTTATGGGACCACCAGCTTAGTGAATAGTTAATATTGAGGATTTCACCTTACGTCCGTACGTCCCACACGTTTTTATCGTTACCCGGGAGTAAATGCTGCTTTGTATTTGTAGATTCAAGATTCAATTTACTTTTATGGCATAATTTAAAGTTGATGTTGCACTCAATCGCTGTAACTGCAGCGCACTCTTGTTGCTCGGCCAAAAGTATGACCATTTCCGACCTCACATAAAACTGGTGGAGCTAAAGGTCCTAAAAATGCTTATTTTTCTCTGGATTGTACTAATATTACAAATAATTTGGCTTAAAATCATCATTTACTGCTACAACAAAACAGACGTATGTAATTCTCAATGTTCTTAAAATGGTGAGTATCTTAAATCCCCTAAATTTTAAAATAAGAAAATTCAAAAGTTAAAAATAGTTATTTCTTATAGTAGGTTCAACAAAACAGACTAAAACAAAACAGACGTATGTAATTCTTAATGTTCTTAAAATGGTGAGTATCTTAAATCCCCTAAATTTTAAAATAAGAAAATTCAAAAGTTAAAAATAGTTATTTTTTATAGTAGGTTCAACCTACTTTTAAAGCTAAATTTTAAATAAACCATATATATCAAATTCTGTCATGTGGTTTTAAACTAAGTATCAGCAACACATGTTTTAATAGGAACAAAGCAGACGATTTTAGATTCTAATGCTTTTTAAATTGTAGATATTTTATGTTATATCCAATTTTCTGGTGAATTTCAAGCAGTTTTAGTATTTTTCCCGCCGTCACGGAATAGAGAACTTTAATTTGAGCCATCTCCCATCTTTCCACGACTTGCCGGACGCCCACAATTTTGACGCAAAGAATTGCCTTACGAAATTAAATATATGATATATACATGTGTGTGTTTCTTGCTTTAAATGGCTTTAAAGGCGAAGGTATGCGCCAATTTGCTGATATAAAAAATTATAAAAATCTTAATTTTGTTTTGCACCGATGAATTTTGTGAAAAAAAGTTATTTTGATTTATTGCCCTGCATGCATTAGTAACTAACACTAAACACTAAACAGTAAACACAGTAGAAGTTTAATACCAAATCAACTTTTATAGTTTTAGACAAAACATATTTTGCGTGCAATGTAAAGGGGACCATGAGAAGACATCCCATAAGAGTTGTGTCATAGTTATAGCATAAAATCGAGACCACAGTAAATTTTAATGTTGAGGTCCCTTAAATCCAAAATTATTATTAGTCCAACCGTCTAAAAGTTGTTGCTCCGAAGCAGACTGATGGCCAGGAGCAAAGGAATTTCGGGGACCCCCGCCCCCACCGGAGGAAGGTCCAAACCAGCCAGTCTAGACGCTTTGAACAAAATCGAGCCACCAGTGCGGTGTGAGAATAAATTCTCCTCACTACCAAAATATACAATTTTATTACAAATGATTTTTGGGCGAAAAATTAATCCCTTAGTTGAGGTTAAGGATGAGAAAACTAGATACGCCCGGCGATGGAGGCGAATTAGGTACTCGAAAGCGAGTGCTTATATAAAAATACAGTTTGAGAATTCAAAAAAAGGAATACTATATTTAAAACTTAGTTCATAAGCTTATGACTGTATATGAGACCTAGTCATGAGATTCGTCTCTATTTGTTGTATGCAAAGTTTTGTAGGTATATCTGGCACAACATCTTCGACTTCGCCTTTTTGTATTTGGAAAGTAGACAAAGACGAAAAATTCATAGGAATATGAAGTATTTTAATGACTTTGTCCGCAAATCTATCATTAAAAAAAGTATCTCTAGATGGTAAGAGTATACAGGGAACTAGGTGTATGATATACTTGAGGTGTATCATGAATAGCACCGTACTTTTTATCTTGTAAATATTTCCATTATCATTAGTAAGCTTAAGATTCATAATTGTTTAAGCAATGGTCTTCTATAAAAAAATCAACCACTGACTAGGCTCGAGGCAGTAGTGGAAGCTTTACAAATACATTATTGGAGTAGTGATCCGTTGATCCCTGCTATGAGAGGGATTCATCACAACAATGGTTGTAATGGAGGGCTATCGATAAGCTTCAATCGACTAACACGCTCACTACATGACTCCACATGTTGGTCCATTCACGAGTGCTTTTTTGTTATTGCCCACTATACATAGGTTTTTTCCAATTATTTAATCGTTTATTCTTAAATATTTACTGCAGATACTAGCATACTAGCAAACAGGGTACTTCTCTGCTGTAGTACATAAATTTAATGTATTAAGACATTTCCGTAAAGTTCAGTTTTATCATAAATCATCTCTTGAAAATACTTAGTATTTAAATCCTTAATATGCCTTAGATACCTGCACCCGCGCTAGCTCGAGCGCCATCATTTTCACTCGTGAGCAGGGCCGCCGACAGACATTTTGAGGCCCGGGGCAAGGTTTGGGAGTGAGGCCCTTCAATACAAAAAATCGTAAATAAAAAATACCTTTGTCTGTCAAATAGTTACATTTGTAAATTTGATTTTAAAATGTTGAATATCTTAATTTGTTCAATACAAAACAACTAAATCACAGGTCTGTACTAAACTTTTGTTTATGAATTTTAAAAATTCAAAACATTACAAACAGTAAAAGCTGGTAAAATTATTTTTGATACGGCTACTGAATAACACAGAACTTGGGATTAAAAGCACTAGACTAAAAAATGTATGTTTCCAACAAGCCTCTACCTGGGGGGAGAAAGGATTTAAGAAACAGTTTTAAGTTATTATTCAAATTATTCACGGACTACCTAAGTACTATAAACTACTTTACTTGTTTTCCTTCTGTTTTCCAACTCCCATAATGCCAGTGATGCGTGTGACGTCACCAGGACACCATTTTACCGGTTGTATCCTAGCCCTAGCAAAAGGCCCCCTTGGCCCTTTAGTAAAAGTATAGCTTAAGTCGAAGATGTAGTAATAACTACTCTCTGACCGGCCAAGATACTTTATTGTGCCAGCTTGAGGCTACAGACGAGTGCATTCTTTTGGTCTGCTGAAGGCATCATGAGCTGCTTAAATTTTTGTATGAGGAAACCTGAATTTCTTTGGACCTTGGTTCATACCACAGATAAACGAATACATTCGTTTATTATTCGTTTACCTGTGTTCATACGTAGCTGAACTCAAACTCAGAGGAGAAACGAAGCAGAAGTTGTTAATCATTGGAAAAAATTAATGTCACGTCTTGAGTCGTCAATTTTATTTTTATTACTATTATTCTTTTGTAAAATATACACCACTTAATAAAAAGCTAGAACTCCTTTTCCTTAGTCCATCATAGGCCTGTACAAAAAAAGTTTTGTGATGAATTTAGGGTGTAGACGATTGGTATTGGACGATTGCTGAGCTTGGTGGATTTAGTTAATGTGAGGTCTGGTGCAGGCCTATTACCTCGGGGGGCCCAGACGCGACGGCCGGAAACCAAATGAAATTGTATCAAAATAAGACAAATGAACAGTTAGGTAATTTTAATTATACAGTATACGTTTTTTAAGTACTAAGTTTTTTATATATCTTCTAATAAATTTAATTTTGGTCTCCTTGTTTTAAAAACTCTAATATTTAATAATCCTCAAAAATATTCTCAGCTCAAAATGTGGCCCCTTCCTTTTGTGGCCCGGGGCAATCTGCCCCCTTTGCCCCCCCCCTCTCTACGGCCGTGCTCGTGAGTCGTTAAGTCAATAAGCTTTACTCTCGAAATACACATAACATATTTTCCCCCACTTGCATAATAAATATCCACCCGATCTTTAAACATCTATTTCATTAACTTAGTAATTAACAAACAATATCCATTTTGTTTCAATCTGCAATAATTAGTGCCTGCATAAGAGTAGCTGCAACCATTCATGCAGCGATCAGTTGATTGTTGAAACGTTCTTACATGCTTAATTCTTAGACGTTCTCACAGCTGATTGTTGTCAGTATCATTCTTATGTGTTGTTGTTATTGTTATTGCTACTCTTGCCACTTAATCAGCTAAATCAGCTGTTAGCGCATGCAATTTGTTGAGTTTCAACATATTTGTATGTCTGCGTAGAAATTTGAAGGTGCTAGATTTTTGAATTATTGATTTCAATGTTATTCTTATGGATTTACTTTGCCTTCAACCGGGAGACAAAGTAATCACTTTACTCCCGCTGGGAGACAAAATATTATTTTACTCACTCATTACAAGGAGTAAAAAGCGTCTAAACATAGCAGATGGGGGAAAATATATTAAAACATTATAACCGTTAATTTAGCACCTTATGAAAACTTAAAGTTTTTGTAATATTTAGTTTTTTGTAATACTGAAAAGTATTTTACCTATAAAATGTGGCTCTAGCTTTGATTTTATAGGTAAAATATAATGTTGAACTATCTTTAATTCTGGTTAAGGGAAGTTTAATTGATCAAAGATTGGAAGTTTGGAAGAGATCGCATCGAAGACGATGTGATGCTTAATGTGTAGTTCAAACGAGAATAGTTATGTATTATGTTAAACCTTTACATTTCTTAACATTATTAACGTTTTTAAATGAATAAACCGTAAATCAAGTGTAAAATGTTCTAACAGTTGATGTTTCCCCTCTTTTAGTGAATTTCCTTAAAGGAATAAGCCATTACTGTAGGTCTCTTGGTAAGACCTAAGCACGAGACCATCATACCTTTTGGTTTTGGGACCCCCAGAAGCAAAAAAAAAACACAATTCGTTCGAATCTTTTATATGTATATCCATACATATGTCCATATATATGTGTCTGTTTACACGATAACGGCCGTAAATATGGTTCGATTATAATAAAATTTTGTACAGAAATGTAAAGTGGTAATCACTCGAACGAGTTCGTAAACCAGCCCGATTGGCCTACAAGAAGGGGGGGTGGGAAAGGGGAATAAACCCCCCAAAATTAATTTTTTTACATATTTTAAATTTTTAAAAATCCAATTTTGGTTTACAACATTGAATTCAGCTCAAAAAAATTAACAATTTAGTATTTTGAATCATTGCTCTACTGTCTATTGGTTACCGATGTATTGAAAGTGGTTAACACAGTGCTTAAAACACCGGTGTTGAAACTTGAATTTATGATCTTCTAACCATGTGTTTGTTCTACCACATCAAAATACACATCACAAATAAAAAAAATTAATGCGTACTAAAAATGAAAAAAATATGAGCCTTAATTCGTTCTCGTAATTTTCTGTAGGAAGCGCTTAATGTTGTGTATTGGTAGTTATTTTCATGAGAAAGTTATTTAGTTATAATTCCCATGTGAATGTAATAATAAATCAATTCCTACAATTCATCAATGATATCTAGCAGTGACTCCGTAAACTGCTTAATCCTCTTGTCTTAAAAAGCTGTACATCTGGAAAATATGACAGGCTGAAATTGAATATAATAAATTTGCTAATGGGGCACTGAGTAAAAACAAATGCAAATATTAGTAAGTAATTTATAAGTAACCTGACTACTTTGTCATTATCTGATGTCGGCACCAGCGGCGGTGTCGTTGTTAGTTTACCATCACACGTTTACTACATATTAACTGATAACATTGTCATAATTTACCACTACACTAGATAACGCTATCAGGGGTTGGGTACACAGATTAGTTTTATATTAAAATGTAAAAAAATTAAGTTAACATTTATAAAAATCCCGTATTTCAGTGGATAATCATTATATATTACTGGTAAGGTATTTGAATGTAAGGTTCACCGTCAAGGACAACCCCACTGTGTTTCCAAACGTGCACAATAATTAATTGGTTTGCCCTTACTCGCTGGAGGTATTGTCATCGTTTCCATTCAAGCTGGAATTTTAATTCTACTTTAACCACTCCATCCTGCAATGATAATAAAAATTAATGTTAAGACTTTTATTAAGATCACTATAAATTTATTAAATAAAGTGAATTTATCACTAATTTATAATGTTTAGCTGAATATTTATATAAACTTTATCTTATATATCAACAGATTGAAATAAAGTGCACATAGACCGATCCTGCATGAAAAATGTATATCACCCCTTTTGGTCATACTGGAACCGATACAAAATTAACTGGTTATCTCAAATTATTTAAAAACTATTAATAATGACTATTGGAGGACCAGTTCGAGATTAAAATTTTCTTGGCCGCTGGATATTATGAACTAGTTATAAGACAACTCAAACTCTACAAATGGAGCCTTACCGTCATCTTGTCTCTGGTGAACGTTACATGGCACTGTTAAACTTGTAATAATACTAAATTAAGTAAATGATTTGGTCCCACCTCAACAGGTAACTGGTATCCACTGGTATACAAAGAAAACACAATGCTCACATGGTCCTGGCCGTAAGGTCGATGTTCTAGGGTATAAGAGGGGATTCTCGACCTAACGATTCCCCGTATATATCGATCCTAAGGCACGTCCCTGCGCACACCCGAGACGCCAGCGCCGTTGCCTAGCAACAATTGGCCTAGTTCTGCCAAGTACCGACAGAGCGCACACCATTACTAGCTCTAAAAAGTGTTTTAAAGCCCTTATTAAAGAAAAGAAGGGGTTCGCTTTATGTAACGTATATTGACGATAAAAAGCAATGCACGCTCTGAAATCACTGTAGCATGATTTTTTAGATGAAGGTAGTTTTACCAAAAATGTACAGTTATTTTCTTAGTATTTTTTTTTTAATTTCTGTTCGTATTCAATGAATTCAGCTAGTCTTAAAATTGTTTTAATAAAATAGAAAGTATGTTAACTTGTTCGAAATTGCTAAAAAAATTAGCGGGCTGTGCTACTGCCCCTGAAATTCGTCTGAACATTTCGTCACGACATTAACCCAGAGTAATTTTTAATGAGGGTATTTCAAGTTTAATTTACTGGTGTCCGGAGAGCCAGCGTTCATGTTTAATTATAAACTGCTCTCTCCTTCTGTTGTAACATTTTTGGGGAACAAAACACAGTTTGTGTTATATCGACGTTGACACGAAAAGATTAATCTTAACTGAGAACAAAATTTTTAAAAATTTGGACAACTGTTGTTATATAAGTTTATTTAATACTGCAGACTTGCTTAAGTTTTGAGAAAGTGTGATATGAATGTTCATTGTAATGGTCCTGTTTGAGCTTTCCTATTTTCGCTATCAAATGGTTTGCATTTGGTAAAAAAATAACTTGATTACCTAAGTCAAAACATATATAAATTAGTAATTAAAATTAAATTTCGCTCTCAGTTCCCAGGACCTAACGAAAAATAGACAATTGCTAGGGTCAAGGGCTAGACACCTGACCTAGCAACATGGAGACACTTGCTAAGGTCAAGGGGTCTAGACACTAGACCTAGCAACATGGAGACTCTTGCTGAGGTCAAGGGGTCTAGACACTAGACCTAGCAACATGGAGACACTTGCTAAGGTCAAGGGGTCTAGACACTAGACCTAGCAACATGGAGACTCTTGCTGAGGTCAAGGGGTCTAGACACCTGGCCTAGCAACATGGAGAAACTTGCTGGGGTCAAGGGGTCTAGACACCTGACCTAGCACCATGGAGACACTTGCTGGGGTCAAGGGGTCTAGACACTTGCTGAGGTCAAAGGGTCTAGACACCTTAACTAGCAACATGTACAGGGAGGAGGTCAAGGAGTATAGTATCCGTTTCTTCCCTCCTGGCATAAACCGCTGATAAAACCACCTAACTGCGCCGTCTCTCACACCGTTCCTCCCTGCAAATCACTTGATACATTGTTTCTGAGTGATTCAATTTAGCTTTGGGGAATGCAATCCTTTATAAAAAAAATATAACCATGCTATTTGTTTGAATTGGACCGAAACAACAAAATAAAGGAATTTATAACATCAAATATGATAAAATGTGACAAGTGAAAAGTTCTGGACATTGAGTGGTTGTATTAATTACTTAAATTTTTATGAATTACTTTTAATAAGATTTATTTTAAGCCAACTTTTATTCAATACATGGAACGAATGAATATTACGTAAATTAATTTGTCTCTTTAGGATTAGTTCTTTATGACTGGTATTACTGGAATAATGACTTGGATTATTTCAGAGGCGATTAAAAATGGCTATGAACAAGAACAACATTTATTTGTAAGTTTAATAAACATATTCATAATATATACACAAAATAATTACAGTAACAGTATTTTTTTAGTTCTAAGGTAGTAAAATTTAAATAATAAATTAAATCACAGTGCAGTGTACTAAAACCATACTCTAATAATTATCTACAAACACAAAGGCATTGGATCAATAAGGCCATTAAAATATTACAGAAATTTAAGTTAATGACAAGTTATTAGTGAATTTTAACTTAAAATTGAAATTGGAGTAACAGTTCCTTCCCGTACCAAACACTTAAAATGTTAGAATTGCACTTCTATACGTCCACAATGTATATGTTTCAAAGAACTTCCAAAAAGTAGTGTCGTAAGTCCTAGGAGACTAGTTCGTAAAAAGTGCTCTCTCAACACACAGACGAAAAAACAAGTAATTATGTTGTCTTTCAATAATATATATATATGAATATTATACAAAAATGTGTTTATGCGGAGAGTTTGTATTCATAATCTTTATCAGACAATTGCATGTTGTGTGCCAGCCTAGCAGTTGAGACTGCCAACAACGAGGACGGCGGTTCACATGACGGGGTTGGTGTTGACGGGTTTGGGGTAGAGAGGAGGAGGGCACCACATCTTGGCACAGACCTGCAACGACAATGAAATCAACTCCGTGCGCAACTTGAGTTCCAGCAATTACTTAGTCACAAAACTAAAAGTCTTAATGTTAACATTTAACCACGAGTTATGTTATTGTTTCTTGGATGAAACCGTAATTAGTTATCAATATCAAAATACTCCACATGTTATAGATCTGTACAGCAAATAATTGATCAAAATCACATGCTTTTTTCCGTCGCGACGTCTTGCATGATCCAAGAAAACAGGTAAATGCAACAACAGTAACGAACGAGAGGATTGACACAAAAACGACAACTAGCTGTTAAATGTTATCAGTACGTTTCAGCAAACACCTGATCTTAGAGTGAATGGTTTTAGCCACCATGAGTAAACTTATTCGTTAATCAATCTAAAACATTAGATTGTAAATGGGTAAACTAATTCTTTAAAGATAAAATCAAATAAATCTGGTTGGTTATTATTTGTCTATGGCGGCGTAAGAGGTGGTTCATTTCCAAATTCGAGCGTCCATCTGGAAAAAGTAATGCCAACAGATGTTACACGCACTGGAGATGTTACGCACAGATGTTGCATAGCACTGGAGGAAAATTGTCAAAAATGTATGCAAATGAACTAGAATTATGTGTAAATGGAGACTCACACATCATTCAATATGTCAGCGGAATTTTGATATCATAAAAAGAATGCCCGTTTATGTGACATATCCATCTTATTTTATTTTCATTATTGGACAATATTGGGTATCGGTGTTTATTGATAAGTTACAACATGGAGAATATTTCGACAGTCTTGGCTTACCTCCATTTTACAAAGCGATGCAGTTTTGGAAAGTTTTTGTATCAATTGGAAAAAAACACATCAAAAAGTGCAAAGCAGATCATCTAACTTCTGTGGACATTATACCTAAATTTTTTAAGACATTGCTCAATGGGGTACGAGAGTGAAGACTTTATCAGCAATTTCAAAGACTGGAGTGACTAGTGACTGGGAAAGCATTCGTAGGTTATTTTAAGATCTTATGGTAGATGTTCAAATTGATAGTAAGATATTTTCACTATTTAGAATATTCTTAATATTTTTGATAAAGAAATAATTTAGGTTTGTTAAAGTAAAGAACTTAACAAATGGATAGATAACTTAACAAATGGATACGTTGTTACAGCTGATTTACATATTTATGACAAACAAACCAACTCACAAACTTTCACCCTTATAATATTAGAAGGATTAAAATTATATAAGGAATAAGGAATCTTCCAAGAAATCAGCTTCATATGTTATTTTTAAAACTATTTTTCCTTGACGCTTATCTAAAGGCGTCGTACTTTAAATTTATTAAAGAGGATGTTGGTTTGTATATAAGCATCTATAGTTTTCTTAACATATACATACATGTGTATATTTTTTAAGTTCACCACCAGACTGTTTGCCATAAAACCTGGTACATAATTATTTGTAAAATTTATCGGAGAAGATTTTTAAGCCATGCACTTTGTTCTAACTCAACTGGGTTCTTCCCCAGAGGCCCAAAGGTGTTCAAATACTGACCTTATGCAAATATATTGTTATCACAAAATCTAATGACATGTTTACTTGACCAGGTGATCTTTGGTAAATAGGCAAATTACGACTTGTGCCGGGTTAAGCTAGTATTTTATAAAACTAAATTAGTTTATGTACAATGTACACACACCTGATTTGGAAATCCTTGGCGGTTGCAAGTGCAAATGTTGCAGTCGATGAATACCAGCTCTCCAGGCTCACAAGGCACTGAGAAAGAAAAGTGGAAACACAAAAACTGTTAATAAAATAATGAAATTGGTTGAAAATAAACAAATTTTAGACATGAAAAATCCCATCTCTGAATTTGTATTGGGATAACAGAGAAAACAGCTCTCCTTTAATTAAAATTACATATGTATAAATTATTCATTATTCTTCTGCCTCCTGAACTGTTCTTTAGAATTAAATCTAGGTTACATACCTTCCGTCCAAACAGTTCTGTTGTATATATATATATATATATATATATATATATATATAGTCATTATACTGTAATTATATTGTAATTATAGTATAATTACAATATAAATATACAATAGAACTGTTTGGACGGAAGGTATGTAATATGTATAAAATATACTGTTAGGATTATAAGTGCATCAATGCATTAATCAATTAATATTTTAACTTTTAGTCAGAAAAGGATTTTTAAACTAGAAAGCTTATTATGTCAGAAACATCAGGAACGAAAGAAAGGCAAAGATGAGTGAATGAATATTAAACTTTTTTCTATGTTTGACATAATAATTTTTAATCACAAAAACAGTTAAGTTCCTTAGGGACAAATGTAATGAGGTTTACAACACAGGCCTAAGCAATAATTGCGTGTTTAATTTTGTTATACCTTTAATAATATTATTTAACAACGACATAACAGCACATAACAACTTTAGACCATCGAACACAAATAAAAGTTATACACGAATCCCGCAATGAGCTTAGACGTAAAACGCACACTGATTGTAGCAAACTGTCATCAGCTGTCAGGGCTCTGTCACTGTGAGGATATTAAAAGTAATAATAAAAGGATTGGACATTTTGACGTTGACATTTTAATTCTATCCGAACGATTTCACAAATCGTTACATTTTTAGCAAATTTCTCCAATAGGGAAGAAGCTATTACTGTAGGTCTTCATAGTAAGTTCTAACACGAGACCATGATAAATTTTCGTTTTGGGGCTCCCAGAAGCAAAAAATATCATTCGTTCGAATTGTTAGTTATATATGTATAATTGAGCTAGACAATGTGACGTAGTCATTTTTTTACCTTCAAGAATAAGTTTACTAAACGTTGAATTTTTATCTGCAAGCAAGAGCCTATCATGAATCATGAGACCAAAATGGGAAGTGATAAGGCGAAAACGGCGGTCAAGAAACCAGTACAATGGACTCAAAAGCCGGATCATGAAGAGATTGATTAATGGTGAGGGTTTGCTGCGCCTTCCGAACCCATCTCAGAAACCGCCTCGCCCGATAACAAGTAGCTCAATTAAATATTTTTCAATACTACTTAGAAATATAATTTATTAGGTAAGTGGGTTGCATGCTGTAAGTGCGTGCTCTCATAAAGAACCTGGCCTCAAATTGAAGATTTATCAAACAGACTCTGTATTGAGAGTATAGGCTAAAATTGAGATAAAACCATAGATCGTGTACTTACAAGTGTAATGTTTATTAATCATTATAACAATTTGTTTTAAAAAACAAACAACAACAATTTGTCATTAGTTTTTAGAAAAAATGTTTCTCTTACGAGTGTTAAAGCAACTCTTTTATAAAATTTATTAAAATGTACAAATTTAACAGTACCCCATTGCAGCACACCTGCTTACTCAGCAAATTTCAAATGCTAAAATTTGCATTTCGATTCAACATACCGAGATATGACATGTTTTTGTAAGCTCCGTAAAAATAACATAAGGAATGAGTATGCAGGTTTGCTGCCACGAAAATGGAAATTTCGGGGATTATAGACTAGTAATATACATTAGATTATACTAACATACATTATATCTAATCTAGATGAAGCCACATATATGAAGCCAAGTTTTATTAAGATATGTTGGAAAATAAGCGAGATATAGAATTTAGATTATTTCACATAAGGTTAACGGGAATATTATTGGTTACCGAGTCTTACACACAGTACGTGTAGCCAATGTTTTTAGGGGAAATAAACACAATTTCATATCCTGCTTATTTATCGACATATTCCAACGAAACTTGGGTTGTGGCTTCATCGAGTTGAGATCTATTGCACTTTGCCTGAAATACACCATTTTTACATTTTCATAGCAACAAACCTGCATACTCATTTCCTACGTTATCTTTATGGAAAATAAATACAATTCTGTATCTTCCTTATTCCTTGACGTATATCAATAAAACTTCGTATATGGTTTCTTCTAGCTGAGATTTAGGGATATTAATTTGTAAACAACCTACATCCAAATAAAACCTTCAAACTCATTATTACTCATGTTATTCTT
Source organism: Flexamia atlantica (assembly GCA_035578135.1). Classification (NCBI taxonomy): domain Eukaryota; kingdom Metazoa; phylum Arthropoda; class Insecta; order Hemiptera; family Cicadellidae; genus Flexamia; species Flexamia atlantica. The sequence continues at coordinate 9,313,623 of JAQJVK010000016.1, read as the reverse complement.
AGGGATAACACAAACATGTCACACGTCGCTTGTGTTGGTTTCAAATATGATTCCAATTATTTTGAATTAGCTAGGTATGAAGGTTCGATACAGAAGTGGTATTTAAAGTAACAATAGCAAAGTAAACAAAAGATGCTGGAGAAGAACGATTTTCACTTTTTTTAAGATGATAAATTTTCAAATGAGAAGTCAATGCACATTATATTATTTTTCTGATTTCCGATGAATACCGAAAACAAACCTTTATGCATAAACTCCCTTTTTCTCGAAGAAAAATAAATAAAAAAAACAAACTGAATATAAGCCTACTTATTATTTTTACTTATCAGCTTTGATACGATGTAAAAAAACATACATACGAATTATAATTTAAATATTTACCTTTGGTCAAAATCTCGGAGAGTGTTTCTCGTACCACCCCGGACACCACCAGGAGACTGAAGACCCTCTTGAAGACCTCCATGTCAACTGCAGTATCAAGTTGGACGATGGAAAAGGAGGCGGTCTTCAATTAGGAAGTACAGGCGGCTATAAATTAATTGTGTTGAGCGAGTGGGTGATCTGTGTTTACCTCAAATGGAACGCCTTCAACTGTACTTCATTGCTAAAAATAGTGAGGGTACTTTAAAGTATGATTCCGGATAGTGTTGGCATCATAATTATATCTCTAATAAAAAATCTTACAATGAGATTAAATATCTCTTAAAATTCGTAAAATTTTATCTGCAGCTTGTTGCGACTCAATATTTTCTCAGTAAATCCCACGATCCACATATTGCAGACAATATCAAGTCGTTATCTTTTGGTTGCAGGTATTATTCTCGATTTTATGACCACAAAGGTAATATTATGGTCACAATACAGTTTTATAACAATTCTATTTTGTTTATAACTACTCTTCTACACACAGTAGAAGTAACATTAACACACAGTAGAAGTATGATTTCCTAAATAACATGTTGAATGTTTTAACTTGATTTATGGATTCATCTGATCTCTATACAAACATCCGATATATTGATAACCTGATTCATTTGTAGGTATTTTTTCGCAAAAAATTTGTTTAGAAAATCAGGATGGAAAAACAGTCCTTATATATAGTATAATTTATTTTAAGCAGTTTTCAATAGCAGTACATAGCACAGGAAACAACTGGAGATGTAGCGTTATTTTGAGGCAGCAATTTCATTGCTCTCGGTGGGTTTGTTCTTGGGCGGGGGTTGGCACCACATGCGGGCACAGACGGGGTTGGGGAAGCCTTGGGGGTTGCAGGTGCAGAGGTTGCATTCAACAAATACCAGCTCGCCCGGCTCGCAAGGAGCTGAAACACAATAACAGTGTAGAAAACAGTCAACAAACACCAGCTCGCCATAATCACATGCTCAATAAACACATATGCTTTTTGTAGCATATGAAAATTTGGCTACATTCAAACTCAATTCCAATTACAAATTATGTCAAATCTAAATTACCTAATTCAAAAATGGAATAACAATTTAGCCTGGAAGAATAGTGTCAAAGGGTTTCCCGAAGTGGCAGGTTCATCTTTTAAATGTATTCTTACTTTAATCAGCAATTTAATGTTCCATTGATCATTTTAAATAAATATCCAACAGAACGTATTTTTTGGCTGTAATAATAATATAAATCTACAAAACAAGAATATCCGAATTACTTTATTGCAGATTTGTAAATAGTAAAATTAAAAGCTTCAAATTTTCTTGCCTATTAATACTTTATCAACAATTTAATCTTAGATTAATGCAGAAAAATGTATTAATCACAGTCATACAAAAAATACAAATAAATCACGAACTTTTAGAGACAATTATGGAAAACCCATTCCTGTAAAATTTGGTCTAGCAAAATAAAATGAAGGCGAGCCATATAAAAAATAGGCGTGATAATGAACATTTCATTACACACGCAATATGATATTACTAGTTTTAAAAAACCCTGAATAGAATAAAAACTGTTAAGTAATATTTAATCTTAAAAATAAAATTTAATTTTTAATGTTCGAAAATGATTTCCAGAATGTATTTCCTGTAATGAGCTCTAGATAAATGAAGGACGGGACGCCCTAATGCAGTGACACGACGTCTCGCCCCTTGATGCGGCACTTCAGAGAGACATATGGGAAGAGCAAAGCACGACTGCCGCAATGAAGAGCACAAAGGAGACCGGAGCACTTGGAGTACAATTTGAGCACTTTGTGCCAATAAGGAAGTGGCCCTCAAACCCCTCCATGACCCAAACACTGCTCAAGGTCAAGTCTTGTGTTTACACGCGGCAAATCAGTCGTCCAATAGAATGGGGAAAAATTCAGTTTTAAGCAAAACATAACTTTTTACAGTAATTCGTTTTTTTTGTGGATATCCTCCTTAGATTTCAATCACATAAACTTTTTTTGGAATAGGGAACGTGACTCCTTTAAAGGATCCCCTTTGACGTTGTACATGAAAAATAAATTAGCAGAATTTCGTTTATTGAGTTCCAACTCGATAAACAAACCTAAAAATTACTCTGCTACAATTATTCCCTGCTAACCTTTTGTTTTATCTCTTTAGACGTAAGTTGTGGGATATTATGTGTAATTTAAAAGTCGTTCTTATTAGTTAGTATCTCTTTAAATATTCAGTATACTCGTACTAATCACGATCATTGATTTTTTATATGTAGCAAGGTGGAAAGTATCAAGGTTAAGGTGGAAAGTACTATTAATTAAAGAGATAGTTTTATTTGCCCCCTTTTAAAATATATAGAGAGGTATGTGAAATAAGTTACTGCCTATGCTAAAAATATTATTTTCTCATAGAAATATTCTTTGATATAGCTGTTATACCCAGTGGTTAATTGTAACCACTCGACGCTACTACGCTATCAATAAAAAGGCGATAGGTGTGTAATAAGGGCATTTAGCTACTGGTTTTTAATTATTTACAGATTCTTTGTTGCAGCTTGGTACGCATTTTAATTCAAGGATAACCAAACCAACAGAGATGATTTGAAATGTTTTAAATACTTTACTTCCCTTGTCTTCAAACCAATGTGTGCATGAAACCCTTTCGAAAGCCTCCTTTGTAAAATATACGTAAATCCACTATGAAAAGAATAGTTTGAAATAAGACCTCTTATTCAGCTTACAAAACTTCATAATTTAAAATAAACAAATAGGCTGGACAAAAGTTCAGGATATGTCATTATTTTACTGGCCATAGGTACTTCGTTGTAGAGTGTATTTAACCAACATTTTTTTAATAAAATGAAGCTTTAACGTTAAAGTTATGTTTTCATTGAATAATAGTTATTTATGTGTTGAGTGAGTAAAGTACAACATTGTCTCAAGAGGGAGACAACGTGCTTTACTCTCTAAATACACAAAATATTTTTCCCTCACCTACAATAGTAAATATCTTGTACATCATCATGTATATAATTTTGTAAGGCGATCCTTTGCGTCAAAATTGTGGGCTTCTGGAAAGTCGTAGAAAGCCCCTGGGAGAGAGCTAAAATTAAAGGTCTATATTCCGTGATGGCGGGAAAAATAATAAAATTGCTTGAAATTCACCAGAAAACGAGAAATAACGTAAAATATCTGCCATTTGAAAAGCATTGGGATCTAAAAATGTCTTCTTTGTTTACATAAAACATGTGATACTTGATTGAAAACCATGTGGTAGGCTAGATGTCAATTTAAGGTGGATTCAGTTTGATATGAAGGTATTTTGTACTATAATAAATAAGGATTGTTTGAAGGTATTTTGTACTATAATAAATAAGGATTGTTTGAATTTTCTCTCATTAGGGGCTTTTAGTCCCTTCAAGCCACTAGTAAAAATTTATTTTATCAACTTTGTAATTAATAAAAATATCCATTTGTTTCGTTCCGCTAATAGGGCCTTCATTAGGGTAGCTGCAACCTTGCATGCACCAACGATCAGCTGACTTGCAAATGCAACGTTCAACATGCACGTCTTAATTCTTAGACGTGCTCACAGCTGATTGTTGGTTGTTCTTGTTAATTTTTTTATCTTGTTTGATTATTACTACTACTAAATCAGCTGTTAGCACCTGCATTCGTTGAGCTGCAACACATTTGCATGTGTGCGTGGAAATTTGAAGGCGCTTTAATTTTTGAATTATTGATTTCAATGTTATTCTTATGGGGTTTTTCATCGTTTCCCGCTGGGAGATAATGTAATCACTTTACTCCCGCTGGAAGACAAATTATAGTTTTACTCACCCATTACAAGGGGTAAAAAGCGCCTTATCATAGCAGGTGGGGGGAAAATATTTACTTTGATTCCAAAGAATTGTTTGATTTTTATAAAATAAAAAAATGTAATTATAGTTAAACATTATTTAGTATATCGCATATACTTATGTCAACAGGAATAAATATTTAATATATGTAATTATTTACGGACTGTTTAGGTACACTGCTGTAGCCACCATGAATCCCTGAGTGACCCGAGTGTGTGGCAACATAAATATGCAACGACACGCATGGAGGGAAAACTCGCCATTGCCACTTTGCGACGACAACGTTCAATTTTATACATTCAAACTTTTGATTTAAAATATTTTTATTTTCTATTCAATTTATAATTTTTAAAGACTCGCAATGCTTTTTTTGAATGTATAGCTTTACGATGAAATATTTCACAGCTAAGTTAGAGATTATGTATCTTTGACATATGGGTATATTTTGTAGACGTCATTGGGTTTTTTTCTATTAGCGTGTACTTATTAGCGGTGCGTGTATAGAAAAACAAACTATTTTAAATCTAAAAGATTATAAAAAATAAATTGACATTTGATTAAACAATACTAACACAATCCGGAATGAATAATAAATGAACTGGCTAATAATATTCTTAGCCATGCGTACATATTCTCATATACGTTTCATATGAGCTCAATGGGTTATGCAAATGACCTTTTTTTGCGCGAGTCAAGTTTTTGCCGGATTCTGCAGAGGGAATTGATGTCCCACAAATAGAATTCACTCTGAGGGAATTATTCAATGTTTTTTATTCTAAAAAATAACGTATAGATCTCCTACAACAAAATTGAAAATTTTTGTAATTTCATACCAGGGGAATAGGTACTGGGGAGACAGGAGGAGGAGGATTAAGTAGTTGTAGTCTTCCTGGCTACCTTTATTATATTTGGTTTAGCTGCTCCGTTTATTTAATTGGGCCAGTTTGCCAGTTTTGATAATTTCTGAATGCAATGTGAGACAATCAATAAACATAAATATGTTCAACAAACAATTTTTATAAGTACTGTTTTTATTTCGAAATACTCTGTACAATCGAAAAAATGCGTGTTATTACTTAGCTGTATAAAAATTAACTAAAAATGCAAAGCAAAAAATGGTTACTTTTTAATTGTGAACTGTAGGAAAAAGCACAAGAAAACAATTTTGCTTGATTACAATTAATTTATCAGCTTTCCCCAAGTTTTACTTTATAGTAACAATTTTACACCATTAGTAATTTTATTCATGAAATACATTTTTAGTTGATGACGTGAATTTTAGGTTTTTCTCTCCAATGACGATAGAAAACTTTAATAGAATTACTGTTTACATTGAGTATAAAACCGTAATATGATTATCTAAAATATTCCTTAAAAGAAGTAATAAGAGAAGTAAGAATTAAAAATTAATAATGATCGTTGTAAACAAAACTTTTAAGCTCTTGCATGTGTTGTTAAAAGAGTTTACAACAATACTTACCCTGTTTCTTGCCAATAGAGGCGGAAAGCACTATATCTGAAAACATTGAAAGACTGACGAGACAGATAAACCACGGGGCTACACTCATAACGTCAATGGCATGGTAGCGATCGACGCGCCGAGACACCACTAAGTGGCGGCACATCAACGCGCCCAACCGTCAAAGTGAACTACTCCTTCCATCGAGTCGAACAGACACCAAGGCACCACTAAGTGGCGGCACATCAACGCGCCCAACCGTCAAAGTTAACTACTCCTGCCATCGGGTCGTACAGACACCAATGCACCACTAAGTGGCGGCACATCAACGCGCCCATCTGTCAAAGTGAACTACTCCTTCCATCGAGTCGAACAAACACCAAGGCACCACTAAGTGGCGGCACATCAACGCGCCCAGCCGTCAAAGTGAACTACTCCTTCCATCGAGTCGAGCAAACACCGAGGCACCACTAAGTGGCGGTACCTCAACGTGCCCCACCGTCAAAGTGAACTACTCCTTCCATCGAGTCGAAAAACACCGAGTCACCACTAAGTGGCGGCACATCAACGTGCCCCACCGTCAAGGTGAACCACTCCTTCCATCGAGTCGAACAGACACCAAGGCACCACTAAGTGGCGGCACATCAACGCGCCCAACCGTCAAAGTTAACTACTCCTGCCATCGGGTCGTACAGACACCAATGCACCACTAAGTGGCGGCACATCAACGCGCCCATCTGTCAAAGTGAACTACTCCTTCCATCGAGTCGAACAAACACCAAGGCACCACTAAGTGGCGGCACATCAACGCGCCCAGCCGTCAAAGTGAACTACTCCTTCCATCGAGTCGAACAAACACCGAGGCACCACTAAGTGGCGGTACTTCAACGTGCCCCACCGTCAAAGTGAACTACTCCTTCCATCGAGTCGAAAAACACCGAGTCACCACTAAGTGGCGGCACATCAACGTGCCCCACCGTCAAAGTGAACTACTCCTTCCATCGAGTCGAACAAACACCGAGTCACCACTAAGTGGCGGCACATCAACGTGCCCCACCGTCAAAGTGAACTAGTCCTTCCATCGAGTCGAACAAACACCGAGTCACCACTAAGTGGCGGAACATCAACGTGCCCCACCGTCAAAGTGAACTACTCCTTCCATCGAGTCGAACAAACACCGAGTCACCACTAAGTGGCGGCACATCAACGTGCCCCACCGTCAAAGTGAACTACTCCTTCCATCGAGTCGAACAAACACCGAGTCACCACTAAGTGGCGGCACATCAACGTGCCCCACCGTCAAAGTGAACTACTCCTTCCATCGAGTCGAACAAACACCGAGTCACCAATAAGTGGCGGCACATCAACGTGCCCCACCGTCAAAGTGAACTACTCCTTCCATCGAGTCGAACAAACACCGAGGCAACACTAAGTGGCGGCACCACTAAGTGGCGGCACTTCAACGTGCCCCACCGTCAAAGTGAACTACTCCTTCCATCGAGTGGAACAAACACCGAGGCACCACTAAGTGGCGGCACATCAACGTACCCCACCGTCAAAGTGAACTACTCCTTCCATCGAGTCGAACAAACACCGAGTCACCACTAAGTGGCGGCACATCAACGTGCCCCACCGTCAAAGTGAACTACTCCTTCCATCGAGTCGAACAAACACCAAGGCACCACTAAGTGGCGGCACATCAACGTGCCCCACCGTCAAAGTGAACTACTCCTTCCATCGAGTGGAACAAACACCGAGGCACCACTAAGTGGCGGTACTTCAACGTGCCCAGCCGTCAAAGTGAACTACTCCTTCCATCGAGTCGAACAAACACCGAGGCACCACTAAGTGGCGGTACTTCAACGTGCCCAGCCGTCAAAGTGAACTACTCCTTCCATCGAGTGGAACAAACACCGAAGCACCACTAAGTGGCGGCACATCAACGTACCCCACCGTCAAAGTGAACTACTCCTTCCATCGAGTCGAACAAACACCAAGGCACCACTAAGTGGCGGCACATCAACGTACCCCACCGTCAAAGTGAACTACTCCTTCCATCGAGTCGAACAAACACCGAGTCACCACTAAGTGGCGGCACATCAACGTGCCCCACCGTCAAAGTGAACTACTCTTTCCATCGAGTCGAACAAACACCGAGTCACCACTAAGTGGCGGCACATCAACGTACCCCACCGTCAAAGTGAACTACTCCTTCCATCGAGTCGAACAAACACCGAGTCACCACTAAGTGGCGGCACATCAACGTGCCCCACCGTCAAAGTGAACTACTCCTTCCATTGAGTTGAACGAAACACCGAGGCACCACTAAGTGGCGGCACATCAACGTGCCCCACCGTCAAAATGAACTACTCCTTCCATTGAGTTGAAACAAACACTGAGGCAAGTGGCGGCACATCAACATGTCCCACCGTCAAAATGAACTACTCCTTCCATCGAGTCGAACAAACACCGAGGCACCACTAAGTGGCGGCACATTAACGTGCCCTACCGTCAAAATGAACTACTCCTTCCATTGAGTTGAAACAAACACCGAGGCAAGTGGCGGCACATCAACATGCCCCACCGTCAAAATGAATTACTCCTTCCATGGAGTCGAACAAACACCGAGGCACCACTAAGTGGCGGCACATTAACGTGCCCCTCCGTCAAAGTGAACTACTAAAAGTCATCGGGTCAAATCACGACCTAGGCATCACCTAGTAGTGGCGGTCATCAGCACAAATTTGCCATTGAAGATCGGTTGGATTTTAACCCGCGCCCCTGCGAATCAAGATACCAAGTACTAGCCAAATAGTCAAAGAGGATAATCATTCTATTGAGTCTAACCATTGCCATAATTTTACTATATACAATCAGGTTATAAAATATAACATGAAGTTCCGACTACATTATAGATCCCACTGATGTTCTCAATACTCAATAACCACTTTGAGACAAACCCAAAACTATATTGTGTTTATGTGTTAGATAAAATCTATATCTGGTAAAACTGCAATTAATTTTTGTATCGGAAAACATATCGCCAATAACGTTGAATGTCAGAGATTTCACAGTATGAATTCGATCATTGTAAACATGAGATACAAGCAGTGTGTCATGTGGTATAATGTATTCAGACGTATGTCGCTACATTCATATTTACGCATTGTAGGTTGCGGAGATCTCCACTGCCTCTAGGCCTATCAGCAAAAATTAGCAAAAAGCAAATTAGGCCGAATTAGCAAAAAGTACCATATGAGTTATTTGTGAGTTATTAAAAAAGCACTTTGTGAGTTATTTGCAATTATTGTATTTGATTATTACTATAGTTAATTCGAACGAAATTGCCTTTATGGATCGTTCCGTTCGTGGTCTGTAGCCCAAACAGTGTTGGGGTTTATGTTGAAAATTATACACATGTTGAATGTTTTTACATGAAATCTGTATGAGTATAAAATCTAAGTATAATTGTTTTAGTATGAGTTATGACAATTAGCGCAGGCAAAATAGTGATCGTTTCTAGAGTTTTCATTTAACAGACTGGAAATTGGAGGAGAGGTCGTGCGTTCAGCTGAGATCGTCATACTGAAATTCCCAAAAAATCGAACTTGGGCAACATATCGCCATCTTGAAAAATCATTTCCAGTTCGTGTTTCTCTCTTCATTGTTATGTTGTTTTAATTAGCACGAAACCCATTAGGAATACAAAAAAAGTGTAAATCGCGTTTGTAGAAAAAGAATTTCCAACGAAATAAGTATAAATATGTACAAGAAATAAAAAGAATAAGTGTTGATTTTATTAATTTTCTAAACTGTTCTAATTCTAATACCCCTGGCATGAGAATTTAAATTGGACAATTTTTTGCCACGGACATGTAAAATTGGATGCAAAATACATTCCCAAGGGAGCGAATCCCTTTGACCTTAACGAATAATAAATTATATCCATAGAATTCTGATAAAAATTCCAGTAATTTGACAACTCAACCATCAAAATAGGTTCACAATAAAAGCGTGGGTAAGCTTACAAAATTTAAATTCCTTTGGTAATATTTGTAAAAATTCGTTAAAGAATATATTTTTTCGTATCTCTCGATTATTTCGTGCTACTTAAAAAAATGTCGATGATTCAGTGTCGGCTTGATCATAAAATAGTGTACTGCACTGAGGCATTATAAATATAATGATGATTAAGCTAAGTTGAAACATTGTAAAATGTTTTAAAAAATCGCAATGCTTAAAATATAATATATAAAAATAGGAATATCCAAAGTTCAGATTTTAAACATCGATACGTGCTTAAATAAAAAATACGTTATGTCAATGTAAGTTAAATACGTGCTATTTCCTTATATAAAAAATGTAAATCAAGAGCAGTTTTAATGTATTCTGATAGTAATTTTGTGTGTTCAGCAATAAAGGTTTTGAACTTGATACTCAATAACGTTAGCAAAGCCTCAAAGCTTTGCAAGAAACTTTGATCAATTGAATTAGCATACAGATGGGGTTGCTTGACAGAAGGTCACCGCTGAGTGGTAGGTAGTGATGTTAAGTGAAAATTGGACAAACTACCACTGGGCGAACCAGCGTAGCTGTTGAGGAAACACAAAAAGTAAATTAATGATTTTCCAGATTTAATCGTTAAAGAGGTAATAGACTTATATTAGCAATCTATAACTAATTTATAATACCATTCTTAAAGTACAAAGGATAAAATGAAAGTAAAGTTGCCCTTCGGCAGAGCTCAAATCAGAAGAAGGTGGGAGCTATCGGTATTGAAATTGGTAACGTAGTCTTTTAAGAACACTTAACGACTTTCATTGAGTGTAGGTAGTATGTAGAGTTATTGATTTGTAATCCTCGATTATCAATATATTGTAAAGTTTATTATTCCAGAAAGTTTTTCTTAAGTTAATTAAAAGAACACGTCATAAATACTATGAATATGACTACTTTATATGTAATTCGCTTTATATTTAGTCTTACATCAGGATCATGACCAACATTTTACGAAGCCATATTAATTTTTTACAGACATATATTATTGGAAGTAAAAAACGTTGAACCACCACGTTGGGAATTCCGTTGTGTATTATTTGGACATTTATTATTGTTGTTCTTTTAAAGTTATGCCTCATAAGAACATATTGCAACTAATTCAATACTATGAAAGACTAACCATATTTATTATTATTCATTTAAAGTGCGAATTGATTCGAGGCTATATAATGGGGTTATTTCCACATGAAAACTTAAAACCATGAAGATAAATTTGCCAACAACTGAAATAATCGGGTATTGAATTACGACAGGCTGTCGTTGTCTTGACCCAGCGGTGACAAATGAGTTGAGCGATCGGTTTTGTCGACAGACAGCGGCATTGCTGGTGGTCGTCAACGCTCTGCCGCTCTGTACTCTGTAAACACCGCACGTGATCGTGCTGGGATGATAACAACTGCATAGAGATCTCTGATCGTTAATTCACTTTAGGATTTAAACCTTGCTCCTTATTAAATCTCTTGAATTTGATCAAGCCTCAATGAACTATAAATTAGTTAATAATAAGTTAATAACGTTAGTTAAATAATTAATAATGTGCGCTATTTTAAACTTGTTAGCATAAAACACAGTCTATAGTAAACTAAAACAGCTAACTAGTGCCAGATTGGTTTCAATTTGAAACGTTTATTGATCCAGTTTCTCATAAACTAGATAAATATTGGAATCTGCAACACAATAAGGAAAAGGGTATAAATCAGAATTATTGAGTAGACTTATCTGTACCATGTTAAAATGTAACTTTAGTTGCATTGGACTGCGGAAATGTTCTAGATATGTGATTTGAACGCTACAGCCGTAGACCTCGGTCACATTATATTAAAGCGAATGGATGCGAACGAGCAGTAGTGAACGCCATAGCCAAGTGTGCGTTCGCTGCTGCTCGTTCGGTGGTATTCGCACCAGATTCGGTCTAATGTGACCGTGGCGTTAGAAATGCTTAGAAAACGCTTGCCATTGCAGGATATTTGGTTGAACCGCCGATCCGTGGTGTCAAAGTCTCTATCTTTAGAGCAAAAATGCCAAAAACAAACCAACTGCACAACACAAAATAATAAAAGTATTAAATTTTTAATGCATATTCCCTATTGTTATATCCTTTTAAAGTATTGGTAAAAAAATAAACATTCTGGCATCAATGGACCAATTAAAAATCAGAGAATACACGGGTTATAAACTGCATTACCTGAATCATATGACTTCCCGGTTCCTTACTCTATATAAAAATTATATAACCGATGAAATTCAATAAACAAAAGAGGAAGGCGGAGAGTAGCCTATTTATGAAGCATGCGCTATCATGCCTCATATTATATTTTCAAAGATAGAAAAACATGACATCAACGACTGAAGTATTTACTGTTATATCTACAATCCAATTAGTTGTTGAAATCCTAACATAACAATCCAAGAAAAACATAAATGTGATATAACTAGAGTTTTGGAAGCAATGACCTGCTGTTAAAATCGTTTACCTTTGCTATGCAGAACCACCACTTCATTTATCTCAATCAGGAACTTCTGGAAACAACTTCTGCTCCTCCTGAGGCCTATCAATAATACAAGTTGTTTGGCCAATGCGTAATCATAATAGCTACTTTGGGCTACAATCATTAAACTTGGTTTATTTAAGAAATAATATACTAATTGACGTTTATGAATACAAAGTAAATAAAAGCAGTTACCATGTTGATACATCTTTTAATTCGTTTTCAGATCAATATTCAGTATTTTTACCGTACTTGGTACTTCCTTCGACTGATACATAAATATGGATAGTAAAGTTTAAAACTTACCAAATTATATAGGCCTCTCTATTCCTTCCTTATTTCAAACGCAACCTGTTAGCCTTGCTCATTACTGAAGAGAGAGTTGTTTATCCAAAAAGTGTGCACAGTGCCACTTTTCTACTCGTACACTCGAGAGAAATGTTTACGCACGTTTTGTAGCTAAGTGCGGAAAAGTTTCTAAAGTGCAGCAAATTCACTTTGCGTACGAGTTAAATGTTTCCTGTCAATTTGCGTATTAAATGTTTGCTTCGTCTGCTTTCAATGTTTGAAAATGCCTTCTGCATTCTCGGCGGTAATTTTACAGGTGAGAAGAGGTGGTATTTGAAACATTCTGCAACAACAAGTCAAGTACTGTAGATCAGATGTTTATTCTCCAGTGTTGCCTGGCTGTTTTTGCACGCATTGGTTTTGTGTCCTCAAGCTGGAGAACGCAAAGTAAATCTGGAGTGCACAAGGAAAACTGAGTATCTTATCTAAAGAAAAATGATCAAGGGAAAGTTTTGCGACGCATATTGGGTGCGAATAGCTTTTTCGGACGGAAGTAGGAAAACCATTGTCTTCATCCCTTAAACCGAATAGGGAATCATAATATCCATTTTCTACAACAACATTTTATACTCGGAAATACGCCTAAAGTACTTATTAGATGAAATCCTCTCTCAAGTCTGTAAGTTACTGTATCCTTAAAAATGTATCCGCAATATTTTAAACATGCTTGTTATAAAAAGAAATCAAATAATTAAGTCAAATAGATAAAAAAATCGATAGCTCTTTTAGTTGATTGAACAACGATAATGAATATTATAGTGTTGGACAATACTGTAAATAAAACCTCTTGAGAAACGTGTTAAACCTAAGGTGTTTACGAACAAAGAGGGTTTAAAACCGTATTTTTGGGTGTGGGTAAGTAGTCCAGGCAACGAAAGGGTATAGAGGGAATTGAATAGATCACAATTTTTGAGTTTGTAACTTTGTTTGGACTAGTTAGGAGTAAAACATCAAAAGTCCCCGCCCTTAGCCCTTGAGCCGGCTAGGCTGGAAGGGCCTAAAGATACAATCTTTTGGTTTTTCCTAAATATCTTGAAAACTATAAACTTTTAGTATTCCCTATTAAATTTGAAAATTAAAGAACATTAAATTTCCTGTAAGAAAAATATATAATATGTCTACTCTGGTCCAACCGTTTACAAGGTAAGCACTAATTCTATTAATATTAAAAAAATATCCCTTCCATAAGAAATACATGTAAATTTGTGGGTAACTTAGATGCCCAATTGGGCAACGCTTTTTTTACCTAAAGGAAAATGAACAGCATTCAGGAATTATTGAGAAAATTTCCAGTAATTTGACACCTCAATCATAAAAATTGGTCCAAAATAAAAGGGTTGGGGAGCTCACAAAAAACGTTATTTTTCAAGAAATTATTACAAATTATTGAGGCGTCAAATTACTGGAAATTTTCTCAATAATTCCTGAATGCTGTTCATTTTCCTTTGGGTAAAAAAAGCTTTGCCCAATTGGGCATCTAAGTTATCCACAAATTAACATGTATTTCTTATGGAAGGGATATTTTTTTAAATATTAATAGAATACCTTGTAAACGGTTGGACCAAACAAGGTCCATATTATGTATTTTTCTTACAGGAAATTTAATTTTCTTTGATTTTCAAATTTAATAGGGAATACTAAAAATTGATAGTTTTCAAGATATTTAGGAAAAACCAAAAAATTGTACCTTTAGGCCCTTCCAGTCAGCCGGCTCAAGGGTTAAGGGCGGAGACTTTTGATATGTTTTACTCCTAACTAGTCCAAGCAAAGTTACAAAGTCAACAATTGTGATCCATGCAATTCCCTCTATACCTCTTTTTGAGCGTTCATTGCCTGGACTAAAGAGGAAAAAATAATTCGTTAAATACATGGAAATTCATTTAAATAAGTTATTCGTTGTACTTACCAACTAGCACAGTGCACAGTGAGCATAGTGAGTAATAAAATAGGAAACAGTAAACTATGGATTAAAGGCAATGGAATTAAATGAGAGAAGAATTAAATATAGTAGGAGAGAATGGAAAGTAAAAGATAAGTAAAATAGGTAATAAGCAACAGACAGAAAGGCAAAGAAAATAGATCTAAAGAGAAACAAAGATAAAAAGAGAAGATAGGTCCCGGTATAAAAAGGGTACAGGATTATGCAGATATTAATGAAAAATGTACTTGCCAACTAAAATTTCTAGCTCAAACCTCTTTTGTTGTAAACACTCAAGCTCCAACATGTTCCTAGCGAGTTATAATTACTTTAATTAGCAGAATACCTTTTCTCGAAAGATAATGATCGTAAAAACATAACTTATTAATTAAACTTAATATTTAATGTTCTCACTCACATTTATTTATATTCGATGTCATGTACTTTCTTTGGACAAGTGAAAGCCTTTCGCACTACAAGAATATAAACTACAAAAAAAGCTATAAATAAAATCTTATTAGGTTTCCGCTGCAGCTATACTCTAGACATTTAAGACTTAAAAAAACTAAATCGACCAAACAAATCCTGACCAGGTTGAAACTTCGTGCAGATGTTAAACTCTCCCTAACTAAAATCCCAAAAGTCTCCGGACATCCCTGCTGTGCTACAGCTACCATATAAAAATACTAACATAAGGAATCATTTCTGAGAGCTTACCCGCGCCTTTATTGTGCACCAATTTTGATGATTGAGGTGTTAAATAACTGGAATTTTTATCTGGATCCTATGAATATAGCTTATGAATCATTGAGATCTAAGGCTTTGCCCCCTTGAGAATGTGTTTTACATTAAACGTAATATGTGTTCCGTATTACAGAGGTACTAGAATTGCAACATTTCAGAAATTTAATAAAATCAGCAGTTTTTCAAAGGTCTCGTTCATCCTATTACCACTTTGATTATAAATATTGTCCTCTACAAAAGCGCCATTTACATTGTTTTCCGTGTTGATCGAAATCATTTATCTAGAAACATGGCGGAAGTTTTTTTTCAAGATGGCGGTTGGAGCATAGCAGCGATTTTCGGGGCTGAAGGGATTTTAATTGTGAAGTTTCAACTTGGTCAGGATTTGTTAGGTCGATTTTCCTAAAATTCCTGAACCACTAGCTTGAGGCTACAAACACGTTAGAATATCTTGACAATTCCTTAAAAAGCAACATTACAATGACATTCTTTCATTTTATGTTCTATTACAATTGCGTTATATTTAATTATATCGATATACCTTTGCAGAAACCACAAAAGAATCGCAATCAGCGTAGCTAATGCTTACGTTTTTATTTTTTTCGCGTAAATTGCCATAACCGATTATTAAAAACTAGTTAAACAACGTTCCGGAATTTGGAGTCGGATCCCATCATCAGGTGGGAAGGAACCTTTAACATAACATGATAAGTAAAACACAGCCGTTTAGTAATCAGTAAAGATTAGTAATCTGTCATCATATTGTATACGTTATTGGATACGCAAATAAACAAGTAAGATGCTGTATCCTAACCCTGCGCAAAAAGGAGTGATATCTAAATTTGTACTTCAATAATTATTCTTTTAAATAGGTTCTTATTAATCCACTTAGATTTAAAACACGATATCCAAACAGATGTAAACGTAATCTTGTTAGGATCTGTCATTGAATGTGTTCAGTGCGCAATAAAGCATAAATCATGAAATAAATATGGCACTGTTTGCTGAACCACAAGAAACTTTGGTCAGTAAAATTAGCATACAGATAGAGTTGTTGGGTAGAGTACTGGCCATAGTGAAATGAGGTGCATATACAAGAGACTGGAAGATGAGTGCTAGTTGCATGTGTAATAAGGTGTGCAGCAACCTTAGGTAATGAATAAATTACTTGGTAATTTTTAACCCTTTACAAATTTGATTTGGACTGATAATTTATAATGAATAATGAAGGCTAATAATTCAATCAAAAAAACAAAATTTATTGGGAAAATTATTGCAAACTCAAATTTAAATAAATCATTCACTAACTTTTATTTTACAGAAAATACATTTCCATTTTGAGATTGATTTCCCTTACTGACCATGATTAAAATTCAGTTGGGGCCCGAGCATTCTGTTGTACAGTTCACGCATTATATGGGGCTATGGCAAAGTCAGCTGATTGCAAGAGTGGGGTGAGAGGGGGTACTTCTCTGAAAACATTGTTCCATGGCCCCAATGATTGTCAAATATTTGTTTACCAATATCATATTTAGAAAATATTATATGATACGATTAGTAGCATAGTAGCCATAGCCGAAGATTTATTTTTTTTTTTAAGAGGGTGGCGGCCTCTTTTTACATATATACTAATATGCAAACAACAGTAAATGCACAGAGAAAGGAACGGAATTTCTCTGTCCTTTTCTTTCTCTGTGGTAAATGGCACGTATGCACCCTTATTAAAATAGTAACTAACAATATGGAATTCATATTATTTTACTGAAATTTATAAAAAAATTTTAATTTATAATTTTAGATTTTTTCTTTTTTTGTAATTTTTTATTTTTAAGAGTATTCACTCCATAGTAAAGAACAAAAATCTAAATCTCTCTAAAACGGCTTAACAATTTTGATAAAAGTTTAATGATTTCTAGTGCTTAAGATGTCAAACAAATGGCACCATCCATATGTCTGTAAAAACGCAAGTTGAGAAGTTAAAGGGATTTTAATCTTAACTAATTCAAAATTTTCAAATTTCCTTAAATTATAATAATTACTATAACGATAATATTCTTGCAACCATCAAATTTAACTTGAAAAAATAAATCATCATTAGTCTAAGACAACTGGTTGCAAAGATAATTGATTTTTCGTTTGGTGAAAAACAAAGTACATTGTTTCTAAGTTATCCTTATGGGAAATAAGAAAAAATTGTAGATCTTAGTTTTCAACATATCTCAATAAAATTTAGTATACAGTTTCATTTGTTAAGATCTATTGTATATTAGTTTAAAACCCCGATCTATATGGCAGAAACCTGCATACGCATTCCCCAGGTTATCCTTATCGGAAAAAATATTGTTAAATATTGTTATTATCAAATAATTCAATTCAATTCAATTCAAAATAGATTTATATCACACAACAATATTAAAATACAAAATACAAAATACAAATAACAAATACATTAAAAAAAATACCACCTACATGATTGTAAAAATTCAGGTTCAACTTTTTAAGTCATAAAATTTTAAATTTGAATCATCCATATAGGGGGGATGTATGTGTCAGGTCCCCTGATACTGTTTATTTGATTGGTTACGGCCGGTTATAGTCCGAACACTACCACGTGGCCTTGGTCACCCGTGAGCCCAATGCTAAAATAGCCATTTTATTTGACTTAACCTATAAAATTATTCATCCAACGCTAATCCAGCCAACCTCAACACACTGTAATAGAGAGATTTACAGACGATTGACTTATTACAATAATTTCAATTGTGCTTTAGTTTTAACCAAAGGTAACTGATTTATCCATACAATTGCACTGATAAAAACAAAATATTTTGATTTGAGTGTTCAATAAATCATATTTTGAATTAATCGACCAGATAGAAACCTGTCACGTTTTACCAAATATTTTTTATGGTGGTAAACTGAACAAATCTATATATACTCCATCTAAAACAAAACTTTATGGTCTTTAGTTTTATACAAAAGCGATCTCAGTTTCAAAAATGTCACTGATGAATGACAGTATATTTACTGTGCGACTGTTTTATATTTTAAGTTAATACACGACTTATCGTGTATTAAATTAGCCTGAAAAACTCTTGCTTTACTGCATTTAAAACAAATAGTCCATAAAGATGAGAATACAAATTGAAAGAGAACGTTTGAATTTAATGAAACGTAATAGATTGCACTTTATTCGGTCCATAAACATGGATAAATTATTTATATTTATATTTACTTTATTTTACATTATTATACCATCTATAATATAGTTATTTTATTTATAACTAACTATATATTGAGTTAAATCCTATTAATATTATAAATGTGAAAGTATAGATGTTTGTGTGTATATCTGTCTTGCAACAACGTGAAAAATACTGGACCAACTGAGCTGAAAGTTTGCAGGAATAGAGCCGCTATATCAGAAAAGGACATAGGCCTATTCACTTCCTTAAAATCCCCTCGAACTACGCCCCGCGAACGTCCTTAGCTTCAATGTTTACATTTTATAAGGATGTAAACATTCAAATACTGAATTGTAAACGGCTGTGAATACTAAAATTTGACAGTTCAAAGAGCAGAAATAAGATCTGCTGTAAAATATTCTGCAATAAATGTAAAATAAATTCAAATAGGGCTATCCCGTGCCGTGCCCTGGTCCGTGCCGTGACCAGAGCTGCACCAGCCCCACCCTTGTGGGGGCCATGTTAAAAATATTACTATCATACAACGATAAGATGAAGCGTGTTTCTGCATATTGATTGGTTTTCTGGAGAGTTATTAAAATTATCTCTAATATCTGGGTTTAATATCTTGAAAATTATTATATTGATGGAAAATTCAAAGAGGAACATTTGCTTAGCCGTTTTTCAGCAGATACCCCTACAAGTTACATGTTATAAAAATATTGCGGACTTTTCCTCAATCAAACAAATGAGGATAAAATAAAATAAAAAATTAGACTTATCGTTAAGGTGGTCTGGTCAATTAGGGGAAACCACCTAAATGTTGTGCACGACACCAACTGCACCACGACTAGGTCAGATGCACTGTTGGTTCGTTACTTTACTGTTTCTAATATCCGGTAATACGTTCTTTTTTGGATGTTGGAATGAACATATACTTTTGGAAAAAATAATACTGAATGCCTTGCAACGAATTAGGCTACCCAAAGTAAATGTAAATATAGCTTCAATCGTTCAATCAATCATAAAATACAGGATCCCTCAAATACGACTCCTTTTAAGTGTTGAAACAACTCTGACTGATATACATACAAAAAAAAAAACAAACTCAATTGTAAATCAAACTGAAGAATGATCCTATGACTTTGATTTTTGCGGACATTTGCCATCACTGATTATTAAAACAAATTTCACGTCGTTTCAATGATACATTGACGTCTTAGTTTCGCGACGCTTGACAGTGATGAAAAATGTCCGCAAAAATATATTTGCTTCCCTATATATGTCAAATAGAAGTTACTAGTTTTTGAAGTAATTTCGAGGCTTGCAATGATATGAATCTGCGTGTATTAGCCAAATGGACCATGATCAAAATTTTATAGTCGCTGATTCTTCTTACCTCGTTAAGGAAATGGCAAAGAGAAACGGGAGACTGGCGGTCGTGGGCTCTTGGCCCATCCCAGCTCTAGCCAGTTAAAATTGGAAAATTCTTGGATTAGTGCAGTTGCAGCATAACCAGTGATGTCGACCACGCGTTTGCACCACACCAATATATTTCTTTTCACAAAGTCTTTAACATAAAAGGCCACTCGATAGCGGCTTGCCCATACAATTTGAGGCTGCCTCTAATATCATCCATTTTCGGGGTTCGAGGCAAAATCATGACTCTCATCAAATAGTGAAGTTTTCTATATCAATAAGGAATCATGGGGTTGGCTTCCCTACTATAAAGCGTTAAAAGTTAGGTGAGGGTATCTACATTCATTAGTTTGCCAATCACGAATGTTAAAATAACCGCCATTTTGGTTACGGGTATAATATCGACCTCGAATTTAGGCATTGTATTTCTTTTGACAAACCCTTTAAAATGAGAGGTAGATCAATAGGGGTGTATGCTTAAAAAACTGGGGCTGCCCCCAAAATACCTTATTTTTGGGGGAGGGGGCTAAGTCGTGGCTCTCTTCAAAAAGTGCGGTTTTCTATGTTGTAAAGGTATGTCATTGTCGAGTTGATATTTAAAAAGTTAGATGAGGGTGAACAAACCTTTTTCTAACTCTGAATACTTTTCATTACAGGTCAAAAACAACTAAATTTTATAAAAGGGCAAACAAGATAGCAAGCACAGTCCTGACACTCGACGTTGGCCTACGGGAAACAAAGAACACACCCTCTACAACGGTTTAGTACCAGGGTGTCTGTCACCAAACGCCATAACTTTGTTTATTGGGTCAAAATAAGCAAAAAAAGTTCCGTGAAGGTATGTCCTAAAATGTATATTTACCCAGATATCCGCCATTTTGTATTTTTCACAAAATATTTTTTACCTCCGAAGTTTGTGAATTGATTTTTTTGAAACTTGGTATGTACCTATAACTAGTCAAGGTTATTTCATGAAAAAATAATCCGCATGATTGAATAGTATATTTCAAAATGGCGGCCGTTTGAAACCTTTAATTTGAAATATCGGAAAAATGTTACGTAGGACAAAAATATAAAGAATTCAAATTTTTAGAAAATTTAATTTCCTGTCTATTGACACCAGAATTATGAAAATCGGTTAAAAAATAACTGAGTTATGGTCAAATTTATCTACTGAGGCAGCGTAATTGACCTATGTCAGCGCATGACTCAATGCAACAATGGGCCATTCTCCTTCCAATTTATGCTGCCTCGTTGGATAAATTCGACCATAACACAGTTATTTATTGACTGATTTTCATAATTCTGGTGTCATTAGACTGGAAATTAAATTTTCTAAAAATTTTAATTCTTCATATTTTTTGTGCTACGTAAGGTTTTGCTGGTATTTCAAATTAAAAATTTTAAGTGGCCGCCATTTTGAAATTTACCATTCGATCATTCTGATTATTTTTTCATAAACTGACCTTGACTAGTTATAGGTACATACTAAGTTTCAAAAAAATCAATTTACAAACTTTGGAGATAAGAAATATTTTGTGAAAAATACAAAATAGCGGATATCTGGGTAAATATACATTTTAGGACATACCTTCATGGAACTTTTTTGCTTATTTTGACCCAATAAACCAATTTATGGAGTTTGGTGGCGGACTTTTCAGACACCCTGTATATAGGACCTTAAGTCCAAGACCTTGGATGTAATATAAAAACTGCTCGTTGTCAATATGAACATTTTAGCTTTTGTTATGTTCCATTACATCCTAGCAGCTGAGTCATGGGCGAGACATGGGCAACATCAGGATAACAAAGGCTATTTCCTGAGCTATTTAGTCAGCAAAAGTGATGTTAAAACGAACAAACTATTGATGACAAGGCTTTGAAAAATAAACTAATGTGTAGAGAAAAATTTTATTGGTAATGTCTAGCTCACAACCACAAATAGTTTAAACCTTCAGTTCATTCATAAATAGGAAACGATTAAGAAATAGACTAAACTGTACAAACTACTTAATATTTTAACTTGTTCTGCAATAAATTATTAAATAAGGTACGAAAGAAATTAAAATTACATTCTATTTGATATCGGTAACTATATAACAAACTTATTCGGTCAGTCTCATTCCATTATAAGCTTTTGTTAAACAATCTCTAAAATAGTATTTAAAAAATAAAGCTAGCCACGTAAACCTAGATTGTACAGGATTAAATAAATTTTAGTTTTATAATAAAACTGTTTTAATATAAGCAGACTTATACTAAGGTCAAAAACAAAACAAGTATTCACGAGGGGCTTATAGTGCCCCTCTTTGAGTTTGACCGAAAGCTTAATTTTGATCATGTTTATGAGTTTTACGACTGCCCCCTTCGGTTTTACAGGAGGATGTCAATAGGTTTTATTTCTAATACTTTTAAAAAAATTAGTGGTAATTAAGAATGTTTCGTCTTTTCCCCAGGAAAAAATTATGTCACCTTTTAACCACATCTGTACCCTTTGTAAACTAAAACAACTATAATACTTTTATACTTTTCTAATAAAACAAATTTTTTCAAACATATGAAAATAATTAACTAGAAAAGTTACAGAAACCTATTAATAAAAACCTGCACATTCATACGTTTCTCAGATTACATTATTGTTATTTACAAATTTGGCACAAGATTCACATTTTCTATACAAATAAATATCACATTGATGTACTGTGCTACTAAGTTAAGGCAAAGCAAACTTTAAGCTAATGTAAGAAATAATAATGTGTCATGATTAGACCTTCCACATTGACTCCATATCATGAAACAAATTAATAAAATTTAGTAATGTGTTTGAAAATTGATTCGTAAAACATTTACGATTTTTTAAATTATTGTTGGAATAACACAAATATTAAATGAAGGACCTGTGCTTTAAGGGTATAGGGACCTCAAAATAGAGAAATAACATAGTCCCGGGATAAAGACTCACCGTGTCGCCTACGATAGTAATAACCTTCCGTTGCTGGCCCGGGATTCAACAGGTCTTCAACAATGTTTTTAATTAATACTATTGACTTTGACTAGTCAAAGGTAATACGTAATCAGATAATTGACTGTGCAGTTATGTGGCCTACCGGAAATGGTTAGATTCTAGAATATAAAATGGTTTTGTAGAATTAATATACAAAAACACAACTTTTTTATTAAGTTTAAAAAGCCATTAGTTTATGAATTTTATAAGAATCGTAAAGAAACATTGCTGAGAAATTTCATGATTTGAAGTCCAGTGAATTGTATTATCCGTATCTATAACATAAACTATATGTCTTACTTTACTAATTGAAATTCCTAATTAATTGCTCTGGAAGCTAATACTACTTCGAAATATATTAAAACCGTAACTATCATAGAAAATTTAAAATACTTACTAATTATGGTACTATAAAATATAAATGCAAAGGTTTTAGGTGATACCCGATCTTAAGTTATCCACTAATCTATTTTAAAATTATCCAAAAGATTGCTAAGATGACATGGGTTTGTTTTATAGCATTGTATTAACTAATAAGCCAAAACAACCCCACTTCAACGTTCTTATCTTTATTACTGAGTACAAACAATACAAAAGCCCTCCCTACGATTTTCAAAGGGTACTTAAGTTGTATTTTTATATTAGTTTAGATTTTGGTCATTAACTATTTGGTGGTTTTGTGATTGAAAAAATATAAATCTATATTTTAAAAACTAACTACCGTGACCTTATAAGCTCAAACAAAATTGAAAAGCAAGAATATTTTCAATTTTTTTATTAATAGTTGAAACTCAATAGTTGTTTTGTGTGATGTAAAACTTAATATTCAAAATTGAAATTTGTTTTATATCATTTTTAAAATTGGAAAGAGGATTTAAGAAAAGTATTTAATTTCAGCTCATTTCAAACTACATACAGTTATTGCTTTTAAAAACTTAGTTAAATACTTCTATTTAGAAACATATGTGAAATCAAACAATGTGGAATCATATCTTTAACATTATTTACGTTGTTTTCCATGATTGTGTACTGTAATTAGTTTCAGGACGTCTTAAAAAACAAAATAAGAAACAACCAGATTGTAGAGGATAAAAATAAACCACATCCGTGCAGCTGAGTCATGGGCGAGACGTACGGACAGAATCAGGATCAGGGCAGTAACAAAAACAAAGGTAATAAATGTACCTTAATATCAAACGCACTAATGCATTGGATCACTGGTAAGTTTCCGGTGATAAAGCACGTTCTGAGAAAAGTGCGTGTTAAAATATTATTTAAGTAATTTAAATAAGCGTTTCAATTAGCCTCTAGCTTTGAGATGGAGTAAAAATTTATATTTTTTCTAAAGAGTATTATATTTTTTGAAATCCACGACAGAGTGAGTAAAACAACGGATTAAAAAATCATGATTGTTATCGGACGGTCTATCAGCCGGCGATGCAGCAGTTCTCTCCCTCTATACTACTTTAGTCTTTTATGCGAGCTGCCTTCCAGAAGCCATTGAAGGAATCACACCTTATAGCAAGGGTAATGTGGTGAGAGGGAGACGTTGATAACTATTTACAAACCCTTAAATCACATTTCACAATTGTTCAGTGTTCCGACGGTACACGTAACGATTTCACTTTCGCGTACCGTAAAACCACGAATTCAAGGAGACATGTATAAGCTGAGGGGAGGAAGTGATATAATGGAACAGTTACTGGAGACTGTTCATTACTTTTTAAATATAATTTGTCTACTATATGAGTTACAAAAGGCGTTTGCAGATGACATCGATACCTAGGCGTTTACCATAACAAATAATTAAACTTTGTAATAACAATAAATCACGAAACCTTTAGCTTGCATTGATACAAACACTTCACATAATATTTCACACTTGAAACAAACGCTAATTCGTCCGTTTCACTTTAACATACCGGTTCTTGTTTTACCACTTCTTTTGTTATGGTGAAGAAGGTAATACCTTATCTATACATACAACTATATAAAAATCACCCGTTTTCTTGTTAGGTAAGTAGTATTAAGAGACTTGCAGCTTACCACTATCAGTTCACTTCTCTTATTTAGTCTCTTATTCTCACGACCAAGTCCGTTTCACATTGGACTCTTCCTCTAAAACAGTAAAGGTTGTCTTTATGTCACAGGGGTGAAGATTTGTTCACCGAGAGGAACAGTTAAGGAACACATTTTCATCGCCTTCTTTGACATTCTTTGTAGCCGAGTGTAAAGTTTGACTGATGAAAAACTGATTCATTACGACTGGGGTTTTGTGTGTTTTCCCTAGATTTGGTCATTGGACCAGGTCTGTAAAATTAGGTGTTTCTTACACAAGGTTAACCATAACATTAAAATACGAAAGTTTTAGTAACAAAATTAAAAAAATAGAGATACAAATTAAATATTTAAAACGTTAGAGAATCATGTATATTGATTATATACCGTTAACGCATGAAATAAATCATAAAATGTCATTTGGACCCCAATAATTCACTTTATGTTACATTTGACACAAAAAAACTCAAAAGATAATGTAGGAAATGGACATTAAAGCTAATTGACACGGAAGAGCAGTTATCAGTTGCCCCTGGTGGAGTCGAGCGTGACGTAACCGTCGTCGGGCAGCTCGGGGACGGTCTGCGGGCGCTCCAGGCCGTTGCCCAGCTGGTGCTGCTGCTCCAGGTACAGGTCGTCGTCCTCGATGTCCTGCGACGGCTGCACTACGAAAGGGATGTGCTTCAGGCGGTTGCTGGACACTCGGACCTGGGGACAGCGATCAGTCGATATTGAAATACATAGATACACGCAACTTAAAGGTAAACAATAATTGTGACGGTTTGCTTTAAACAGGGCCATTCGTAGCGTGTGTTGTATTACCTGAAATGATGATTTATTCGATGACTAATAGTATTTAATGTAGTATTACGTAATAAATCATTAATGACTACATTCAGCTCAACCCTTAGTTACGAAATAGTTAATATTATTGACTATAATGGGGATAACCTTCTCAAGATACAAGATCCAGTAAGCGTTTATCAGTGGTTGCCTCTAGTCCAAGTAAATCATTCCCTAATAATCCAACGCATGAGTCATAAAATGAAAGAAACAAAAGAAATAGCAGCTGGTAACGAACTTCACCAAGGCTGTGGTGGCCGTACCTGGTACACCAGGGTCCTCTCGTCCCCGAGGTATTCGGTCTGGTTGCCGTAGCAGTAGCCGGCGTGGCCCGAGGCCCCCGAGGACACGCTGAGGTCGCTCTGTGACAGCCCGGTGTTGACTGGCTCGTCCTCCGACTGGTGGACCAGCGCCGTGCTGTCGTCGTCCCCGGATATCGTGGGGATGTCTGAGGGAGTGGACAGGTACGGCGCCTCGCTCACTCCCTGCAACCACAAACACAGCAATGACACGCTGAGGTCGCTCTGTGACAGCCCGGTGTTGGCTGGCTCGTCCTCCGACTGGTGGACCAGCGCCGTGCTGTCGTCGTCCCCGGATATCGTGGGGATGTCTGAGGGAGTAGACAGGTACGGCGCCTCGCTCACTCCCTGCAACCACAAACACAGCTATGACACGCTGAGGTCGCTCTGTGACAGCCCGGTGTTGGCTGGCTCGTCCTCCGACTGGTGGACCAGCGCCGTGCTGTCGTCGTCCCCGGATATCGTGGGGATGTCTGAGGGAGTAGACAGGTACGGCGCCTCGCTCACTCCCTGCAACCACAAACACAGCAATGACACGCTGAGGTCGCTCTGTGACAGCCCGGTGTTGACTGGCTCGTCCTCCGACTGGTGGACCAGCGCCGTGCTGTCGTCGTCCCCGGATATCGTGGGGATGTCTGAGGGAGTGGACAGGTACGGTGCCTCGCTCACTCCCTGCAACCACAAACACAGCTATGACACGCTGAGGTCGCTCTGTGACAGCCCGGTGTTGGCTGGCTCGTCCTCCGACTGGTGGACCAGCGCCGTGCTGTCGTCGTCCCCGGATATCGTGGGGATGTCTGAGGGAGTAGACAGGTACGGCGCCTCGCTCACTCCCTGCAACCACAAACACAGCTATGACACGCTGAGGTCGCTCTGTGACAGCCCGGTGTTGGCTGGCTCGTCCTCCGACTGGTGGACCAGCGCCGTGCTGTCGTCGTCCCCGGATATCGTGGGGATGTCTGAGGGAGTAGACAGGTACGGCGCCTCGCTCACTCCCTGCAACCACAAACACAGCAATGACACGCCGAGGTCGCTCTGTGACAGCCCGGTGTTGACTGGCTCGTCCTCCGACTGGTGGACCAGCGCCGTGCTGTCGTCGTCCCCGGATATCGTGGGGATGTCTGAGGGAGTGGACAGGTACGGCGCCTCGCTCACTCCCTGCAACCACAAACACAGCAATGACACGCTGAGGTCGCTCTGTGACAGCCCGGTGTTGGCTGGCTCGTCCTCCGACTGGTGGACCAGCGCCGTGCTGTCGTCGTCCCCGGATATCGTGGGGATGTCTGAGGGAGTAGACAGGTACGGCGCCTCGCTCACTCCCTGCAACCACAAACACAGCTATGACACGCTGAGGTCGCTCTGTGACAGCCCGGTGTTGGCTGGCTCGTCCTCCGACTGGTGGACCAGCGCCGTGCTGTCGTCGTCCCCGGATATCGTGGGGATGTCTGAGGGAGTAGACAGGTACGGCGCCTCGCTCACTCCCTGCAACCACAAACACAGCTATGACACGCTGAGGTCGCTCTGTGACAGCCCGGTGTTGGCTGGCTCGTCCTCCGACTGGTGGACCAGCGCCGTGCTGTCGTCGTCCCCGGATATCGTGGGGATGTCTGAGGGAGTAGACAGGTACGGCGCCTCGCTCACTCCCTGCAACCACAAACACAGCAATGACACGCTGAGGTCGCTCTGTGACAGCCCGGTGTTGGCTGGCTCGTCCTCCGACTGGTGGACCAGCGCCGTGCTGTCGTCGTCCCCGGATATCGTGGGGATGTCTGAGGGAGTAGACAGGTACGGCGCCTCGCTCACTCCCTGCAACCACAAACACAGCTATGACACGCTGAGGTCACTCTGTGACAGCCCGGTGTTGACTGGCTCGTCCTCCGACTGGTGGACCAGCGCCGTGCTGTCGTCGTCCCCGGATATCGTGGGGATGTCTGAGGGAGTAGACAGGTACGGCGCCTCGCTCACTCCCTGCAACCACAAACACAGCTATGACACGCTGAGGTCGCTCTGTGACAGCCCGGTGTTGGCTGGCTCGTCCTCCGACTGGTGGACCAGCGCCGTGCTGTCGTCGTCCCCGGATATCGTGGGGATGTCTGAGGGAGTAGACAGGTACGGCGCCTCGCTCACTCCCTGCAACCATAAACACAGCTATGACACGCTGAGGTCGCTCTGTGACAGCCCGGTGTTGACTGGCTCGTCCTCCGACTGGTGGACCAGCGCCGTGCTGTCGTCGTCCCCGGATATCGTGGGGATGTCTGAGGGAGTAGACAGGTACGGCGCCTCGCTCACTCCCTGCAACCACAAACGCAGCTATGACACGCTGAGGTCGCTCTGTGACAGCCCGGTGTTGGCTGGCTCGTCCTCCGACTGGTGGACCAGCGCCGTGCTGTCGTCGTCCCCGGATATCGTGGGGATGTCTGAGGGAGTAGACAGGTACGGCGCCTCGCTCACTCCCTGCAACCATAAACACAGCTATGACACGCTGAGGTCGCTCTGTGACAGCCCGGTGTTGACTGGCTCGTCCTCCGACTGGTGGACCAGCGCCGTGCTGTCGTCCCCGGATATCGTGGGGATGTCTGAGGGAGTAGACAGGTACGGCGCCTCGCTCACTCCCTGCAACCACAAACGCAGCTATGACACGATAAAATAATAAATCAAAGCAGTTTTGAACTGGATTTGTTTGGTTTGGAAGAAAAATTAATTAAATAATTTAATGAATTTTCATAAAAATAGCTAATCAATGCCTTTTTTCTTCTCCAATCCTAAAGATATGGTTGAAACAACCAAGCTTCATCTTGTTTAGGTAGAGCCAAAATACCTTTGCCTCTAAAACAAATAGCTGTAAGCTAAAGAAGTAGCTGTTTGGCTACTAGCCACATTAAATAGTTGATTTAACTCATGGTTTATTATTTTCATCTACGCATTGCGCATGATTGGAAAGGTACAAAATCACTGATTTCAGAGCTCTATGTTGTAGTTTATCGGAAATATTAAGAGGTAAGTTTTTTGACTTCATCTATGATTGGTTGAGGAGTAAGGACTAAAAAAATCCCTAATACCTTAAGAAACTTAGCGGAAGCTGGTTAATTGTTGGTCTTAACAAGAAAAGCCCTTCAAACTTTTAATACACTCTCCTTCCTCTGAATGTAAATGTATTTGTGGATTGTATTTATTTACATTGCGTTTTAGTAATATAAGTTATAGAGAGGAATATGGCATAAAAAAATACGACATATAAAATTGTATAATATTGCAATAAAGATTATTATGATTTTTAAAATTATTTTAGACTCTATGGAGAATGAGAGCGTATGTTTTAGAAAAAGACTGTTAGACAAATTCCATTTGTGTGTTGGAGAGTTGTTACATTACAAATCCTATCAGTATAAGCCGTAATTACGTGCGTGTTTACGGTTAAAACTATCATTGCATATATCATTAGCCAATTACGACCTACAACCTGCATCAGTTATAGCTGATTAAGTATGGAGAGGTAAAATAAATTACATTAAGCACATATTTGGTATCATGAAAACAAAAATATCAACACTTCATTTGTACACAGCCTGAATGACCAATAGTTCTGAAAAAGTCGTTTGGTGTAATCCCAGTTGTAAAAATATGACACGGAGTCTATGAAATAGAATCCTTTAATGCCACTGAATCATCATTCAATGGGGGTAAAAGAATGGGAAAGATTTTCTTTTACTTACTTGTTCAAAAGAGATAATAGTAATATTTGACTTTGGTGTAAACTAATTAAAAAAGAGCTATTTTACAATTAATTTATCAAAGCGGAAAATAGAAAAATATCCTTAAACGTGTACGAATGCGTTATAATTATTTTGGTATATTTGGAGTGTGGTGTTTCTTCCATACATAGGCCCAATGTGTAGCCTCATAGAGAAATCTATGTACCCGACGAACTTCTAATTGCGCTTCATAGAGAATGAACAAAATTCCAGAAAAAAATGAATATTTTATTTTGGAACAAATCAACAGTCTTGGCGTTTCTTTAACCAGTAACGAAAACCAAGTTTCTCTGCACCTGTTTAAATTGGAGCAGCCCTCACTACCTGACTTCCACTTAGCACTAACAAGGCTGATGGAGAAGGTAACTGCCGGAACCTTCCAGCTTATATATTCAATTAGGATTTATTTTTACTGTATTTTTTGTACCTGAGCTGTAGAAGTGTTCTTCTAACGCACTTTGTTTACCAATAACAGCTTCACTAGCATATGTGTAATTACAGTAAAACTGAAGTTTTCTAGTGTCTATTGAGAATGGTCTGATTAAGAAGTTAAATGTTTCTTCGAATTTATTTTAGAATTGTTGCAGTAAGGAAGCAATTATTCTCTCTGCCTGGGGCTTGACTATGTCCGCCTAGAGTTTTTCCAAATTTTATTGTGTTCCTACTCTCTTTTATCTGAACCACTCAGATTTAAGGTCTCAAATCGTCACAAAACTTATTTTAACTCTTCAGTAATAATAAATAATATCTTTAACTTTTGGTATAACTAGCAATTTAACTCCCCTCAAACAACTGCAAAATAATAACAAAAACTGTTTTACCGTTAACGAACAAATAAATAAATCGTACACGCAATAACGATTCCGTTTATAACAAACGTAAAACTACTATTAGTGGTAGTAATATATCAAAATAGTGAGTTATGAAGTTGGAGTTAAAACGTTTTCGTAAAGCATACTTCTTAAAAAAGGCAAAATATAAACTTTTTAGGATTGTTTGAATCAAAACAAAATTAATATTACATTGAAAATAATGCTGAAGGGACTTAATACAGAATTGTATGATCAAATTGTAAGATGAAAGATTAGATTTCAATCAAAGAGTTACTGCAAACAAATAATGCTAAAGTTTGCAGCTCAAACCATTAATTTTAACTAAAATAATTACACAAATTGATAATCCTCAGAACAAAGCAATTTAAAACTTTTCACGTGAAAGTTTATTTTAACGCAGAACATCCTTCAAAAGTTTACCTTTACCTCAAGCATCTGAAGCAGTTAGTTTTCACCACGTCTTATTAAACGTCAGAAATGATTAACATTTGAACAACATTTTACCATTTTTGACAACTTTAGTAACTGATTTTTCTCACCGCAACCTTGTAAAGAAAAAAATGTGTATACAATTTTACCAGCAAGATATGTTTAATAAATAAGTCTCCGATGTAATATTTATTGTTGCTATTAAATATCAAATAGACACTTTTTATATTAATATTCTCTTTTAAAATACGAACGCTTTAAGGTTTGGAATGGCAAACGTATATAGAAATATTCTAACTACAGACGTGTTAAAAGAAATCATTACATTACATGAGGTACATAATTATGGTTAAAAAATATTATTCATTTTTAATTGTTTAAGACTTATAATTAATAAAAATAATAGAAATAGTCTCGGATCAACTATAGAGCTAATGTATTTTCTGAGATGTCCTAAAATGATAGAGATTTGTATTTAATTTTCTTCTCGTGCTAAAAGATTAATAAAATGTTCCTGGAAATAATAACGTTGATGCTACTGAACGTTACAGACAGGCCTACCCCAATATTTGGAGGATAAAATGTCGTGTTCCACTAAAGGAGTTTCTAGAGCCAAGATAACAAGTGATCGACAATGTATCACCTCTGTGCAAAAACCCTCGTATTCAAGAACTCGACGAGGCGATAGAGATAATAGGATCGTCTCCAGCTTGTTGGCACCCTTCCTCCCTGTCATCCCTCACCCTGAACCTACATCCCGCTACTCAATGTACCGGGTGGATAGTATCATAATGACTTTTAAGACTTTGAATTTGTTAGCTTTAAGTAGTTAAGTATACAATTTTAAAACGGAAAAAATAAAAAAATAAACGTCTCCAGTATTAAGAATGAAGTTTTACAACGCATTGCAGCCCAAGCTTTCAAACAAATAATTTTTCTTTGAAAACTGAGCATGACTGAATTTAAAACAGAGTATGAAACTTAACCCGCAGGCAAAAGAAAAAAACTGGCATGAAATCTACCACCACCGCCGGGTATCAAAAAGTTGTATGCCTTATTCTTAACCTTAGGCAAAAAGCTATTCACCAAATGCCAACTACTCATTGGACCTCTGCCTCTCCAGATGTGTTGCTGGGTAGACCCCTCTTCCAATCTTCTTCTCCAAATCTACAATGGATGACACTTAACCGATTATTGTTACTGACAGAGCTAAATACCAGCCGACCAAACTACCGGTAAAATAATAATAATTAAATAAATTTAGAAAAATTATGAATGCTTAATAATTTTAAATTATTAAACTAAGCTATTGGCTAACACTATGACAGTTGGCGCTGACGCCAGGGCCGGCTGGCCAAGCTAGAGGACACGGCCGACAGTATTACAATGCTCCTGCTAAACACTGTGTGTGTACCAGTATCCTCTCCTCGGTCTCGACGATGAGGTGGTTGTTCTTCATCGTCATGGTGATGATGCTGCCGTTGGCGGTGGACTTGCTCGTGTGGTTGTGGTTGTTGGTGTTGACGCTGGGAGCGCTGGCGTACGACGTCATCACCTCCTCCAGCTCCTCCGCCGGGATCACGGAGAACTGGGACTCGCTCGTCTTTATCTGGAAATTAAATGTACTATCGTGGGTCGGTCGAAATAAAATAATTAATTCTGAAATTGTTCATAATTTTTTATAGAAACTACGATTTGTGACATTGACGTATGAATTAATTCAACGAGATGGTTAAATAAGATGAATCCTGCTCTGATTACTTTTAAGGTAGAAAATAGCTGGAGAAAATGTCTTAGGTGAAGGGTTGATGTCCTCTGTTGCGTTAATTAACGTGGGTCGTTTGAGCCGGGTCTAATCAACATGCCATGAAACAGTCCTCTGAAGATAACCGAGTCTATTTCCTCGGTAATGTTCTAATGGAATGATCGCCACGGCGTTAACGTCACTAAAAAAGAAGCTTGCGGATAAAAGAAAGAGCAAAGTAAACTAACGGAAATTAAAATACTTTAATATGTTTAAACATTTTGAAAATAATAAATTTGTATCAAATGTATTAAATAATTTGATTATATTTCAACTCAGCAATCAGTTGTTGACAATCGATATTTATTGGCACAATAACAAAATTTCGTAATACGAGAAAAAAAATCCACGAGGGTTATGATACAGAAATTGCCAAGTCCCTAGTCACCTCTTCCACAGTCATGGAATATAAATGGAAAAAATATGTTTATAAACTTACTTCGTCAGGAAGTAGCATGTGGCTGCTCTTAGGCTCTGAACTCTCAGTTCTCCTCAGCGTTCGCTCGTCGTCGTCTCTTCGCCAACTCTTCCACAACATCCTGCGAGAACAACAAAAGAAGCTGGTTTACTCTCTGGGAGATTTAAAAATTCGTTAAACGAATAAATGAGGAATTAAGTTCGTGTAGTAAGAGTGAGTCCAAAAATCAGTAAAATTGGTAAGATTATAGTATAAACTCATCAGAATTCGTCAGTTTTGTTCCCAAACACATTTATTGATTATTTATTTATTACATGAAAAATTAAAGGAATATTCGCACAGTTATTTTAATATCAAAATCTCGTTTTTTTAATTAATGTGAAGTTAAAGAGAAACGTAATAAACCTTTAGGAAAGTGACTTATAAGACATTTCACAACAAACTGGATCTCGACGCTTTAGGCCAATTAAGTTGATTTAGTTTCCTTCCTAAGTAGAAGGAGTAAATGTCAAGTTCAATTAAGATGGAATAAACGTACCTCTGCTAAACACTTTTACTAATAAAAAGAATTAATAATTTTAAATAAAGCATTGTTTGACAACAGTTTGGAAGTATAATGGTAGTAAATATCACGCTGACTAAATTCCGAGGTAAGTTCTACAACCATGATATGAAGGCTATAATATGTGTTTGTTTATTGTATTCTATTTATAAACAAAGTCAGAGGTTTCCATTGTCTTGGAAATAAGTTAATTTTTCCCTGAAAGGAAAGTATTTTCAAGTGTCATTCTGTGGTCTAGGTACCTGAGGCCGACGACGGCGGCGAGGGCGAGGGCCAGAGGGATGAGGGTCCCCACGCAGGCGATCACGACCGTCTGCAGCTCCGTGAACCCTGCACTCGTGTCATACATTTTGTGTATAGTTTTATTTTCTTATATTTCAATATATTATTGATTGTAAGACGCTTCTATATAGAAGTTTACTATATTTTACGATTGTTGAATTTTTTAGTACATTTTATTCTTGGTACGGTGTTACCTTAACAGATCCATCGAAGCCATATTTTTACGCATAGAAATCCTTAGAAAAATCTATAATCACTGCTTTATGAACTGCTTTATGCCTTAGACTTCGAGGAGACCTCCGATCAGCATGTAGGGAGCTGACGACCGAAGAAGGAGAGTTTTAGCTTTGGAGTAGAATTTACCGATGTCATTTGCTAGTGTTTCTAGTATAATGGAAATCGTTATAGTTTGATAGATTCGCTCTCTTTCCCCTCCCGTTTAAACTATAGTGATTGAGAGCACATGCTGGTGTGTACCTGGCTCGTCGTGGAAGTCGTCGGTGAGGTAGCCGCTGGCGTTGACCTGCAGCGGGGGGCCGGCGGTGGAGCCGTTGACGGAGGGCGGCGGCGCCGGCGAGGCCCCTGCCGTGGAGCTCATCCCTCCTGCTACGACCTGGCCATCCCTCCTGCAACGAGACGGAGCGTTTGGACTGACTTTTCATATTATCTAAGTCGTATCAAATAATTACCTCCTTCTCACCCCAACATGTTCATGTGTTGTAGACATTAATTTGATGTGTTGAGTCCTGACCGTGGTCCCCATATAGTTGAAGTTTGGACGTTAACCGGTTTGCTTAGCCGTAAAGAACACATAAGTTTGTCAGGTTGCGTGTGTTGCTAATAGTGGTTAGCGGCTTGGGCTACAGTTCAAGGGGGCGGATACAGACTGCCCCCCCCCCCCTTAGCAGGTAAAAACAATGGCATACGGATTGCTCCCCCTGCCAAACCGTTCAGATTTTAATCAGCGCCGACTTACGGATTGCTCCCCCTTGCCGTTTTGGAATGTTTCTAGAAATGACTGTACCAATGGTCTATATTAGTAAAAATAATTGTTTTGGCGTTTTTGAAAGATGGGGTGCACTGTGCAATGTGCTATTTCCACCTGAAGTCTGGGCGTATTTTGAAAAACAATCAGTAACGATAAATGCGTACGAGTCATTTAACGCTCATTTCAGTAGTAAATTCTATCACACTGACCCAAAGTGTTTGTATTTACAAGGGAACTGGAAAATAGGTGTAATTATTGGAAATCTCTGATGATTAATAATAATATTATTAATATTATTATTATTATTATTATTATTATTATTATTATTATATATTATTGTTATTATATTGCATTATTACTATGATAAATATTATTATCTGATTAACGATAACATTATTAGAGATTTTATATAATCTCTGATAATATTATATATTTTATAATTCTTTAAAGATGACATTTAGCTTATTATTTTAACCGCCTATTATTATAATTTTTGATGAAGCATAAGAAAAGAATCATAACAAAAAGAACATAACAAATCTTAAGCAAAAAGAATGCTCAACTTAATCATAATGTACACGACTACGTAGCGTAAATATTTCAAATGTATCCTACGAGCATTTTCACATGATGACACCTAGTGTATGAAGGGGCGCCTTTGGCGTCAAAGGCATCCGATAGGTCTTTAGGTAATAGAACTTTGCATTCCCAACTAGAACCCTCGTTCCTTACGTCAAGAAACTTGTACGTTTTATTTGCGTTATAAAGCAATGACAAACTTTAAAGATATTTAATATTTGACTAATAAATAATATTTATTTTCAATTAAATGTTGCCCGTGGCTTCGCCCTCGTTGAAAATTATGGTAATATATTAATTCTAAACAAGATTCTATTTACTTTGGTTTAGGTACATGTAAAATATTCTTAATATTTTTTATATTAAGCAGCTGGTAGCAGCTGGTAGCTTAATAGACGGCTACGCTTACAGCTGACTTACATAATATGACAAACAAACAAACTCACAAACTTTCACACATATAAGATTAGAAGGATAAACGCAAAGATTATCACCGAGAGTAAATATAAAAATTATGATAAAAAATACCTCTGTTTCACTATGATTTTTTTTTAATTGACCAAATGTAGCCAAATGTGGTACATTCGTATTTAAAGGTACAAAATTCTGAAGCAAACACAATGAATTTGGTCCTCTGTGCTGAAAATGAGTTCTTTCAGTTTGATATACATTTTATCGCACTGCGTAATAATAGAATGACGCAAGCGTTTTAGTACTTGAATTGTTTTTAAAAACTATATATTACTTATTTAGAATTAAATTTTCCTTTTATGTAGTTCTATTATTGTAACCGCTAAGAGAACAACATTAGGCAAAAAGTGTTTTTCTGGGTAAAGTCAAGGGCTGCACATACTTATTAATACGACTAATTCGGCTTTACTTTAGCAGGAGTAAAACTATACCACAGCTGTGTATTTTCCTGCATTTTTGTACCGTTGATACATCTCACAGTTTTCAACAGTTAGTGAAACAGAGCATGTTTCTTCCACCGAAGTGAAAAAATCTTTTTCACGAACATTTCATTAATCTCGGAGGGAATTAAATGACGAACAAAATGAGCTTTGGGCAAGTTGTAGAGGGAAGATTGGGCCGTAGACTAAGAGCCTTTGATATTTGATTATTCTGTAACCCTGCGTCAAACCGTCACAAAAGCCTTGTCTTTTACGGTAACTGACCTCCCCTCGCTCTTCAATGAGCATTTTTATATCTAGACTCTACATTAATTATTACCAGGCCTGCATCTAATGGAACGAGCAAACATACTGTACTTCATACTATTAGCATCCTATAATCAGAGACGTGTATTGTTGGCCTCCATATATTCTTTTTCAATATTCTCTCTTCTCAACCTTCCAAGGATCTTTTTTACTAAAACTGCTGATGCGTAACAGACATGAAATTACCTAACACAAATTACATTGTAATATTAACTATGAATCCAAACGAACGATGTCCATAATCCATGTAAATATGTAATCGAGGAAACGACACTGTCCTCGTTAGGTGGTAGGCTGCTCGCACCTCGGAAACCTCCGGTCAAAGGATACTACCCTTACAAAAATGCCAGTTGAGGACTTGTATTGGGTCGTGTGAAGAAAATCAAAGAAAAATCTTTTTGAAAAAGAAAAAAATTGTATTTTTTACATCTCTCTAACGTAGACATTTCTCCATATCGAAAAAAATTAAACGGCAAACAATAAAAAAATCTGAAATTTACATTTATTTCGTTATTGCAACAAAAATGGATTAATCAGTTTTCAATTAAGACCTACGGTGGATTCAAAGCCACTGAGTACTGAGATATCGTGTTCACGTACAGGTGAAGGGTTGAGGTGAACCACAACACCTCGCCGGATGCCGCTGGGGAGGGGGGTGCCGTCTGGCGGGGGGGGGGGGGGGGGTAATGAGGCCGGATAGTGTTGGTTGTCTGCTTCACAATTGCTCCTCCCCACAGCACCGCCACCTTGTCCGCTGAATGGGGTATGCATACCCTTCAGGTCGTAGACACCTTTCGTCTATGAAATACATGTTTTGTATTGTGTACATATCTGTAAAACTATACATTACTCTTTTAAATTTGACTTTAATTTAAATAAACAGATTGAAATATGTGAGAAAATGTTCATTTAACTTAAAAAATTGTTGTATTTTAATTTATACGTCCCGTTTTAGAGCCAATACAATAAAATAACCATAATTTAAATATACGGTAGTCGTCTAACTCTCTAGGTACAATTAAAAATCATAATTGATTAAATATATTGTTGATGGTTGATTAAACATTATTGATATTTATGGTGTAGAAAACTGCAAGGATTATGAGGAATCAAGATCAAATTTTCAATTTAAGAATACCTGATCATTTTGGTTGATTTTTTATCTTTTGTAATCGTTCGTATTAGATATACGCCTAATTCAATTAAAAATTGAATAGTTTTTTTAGTCAATAGTTTTTTCTGTTCGTGAAATTCCTATGCTAGTCCAAAAGACTAGGTTTTTTGTTCTTTGTTTGAAATTCATTGTTGGTGATGGTGATTTAATATTTTGATTAGGATTTTTGCGGATATTTGCCATCACTGATTAGTAAAAAACAAGTTTCACGACGTTTCGGGATCTGGAATCTGATCCCGTCTTCAGGTGGAAGAAAACCTAGAACATAACAAGATTAGTAACACATAGCCAGGAAAACCTGGACAAAACACAGCTAAAACAGAGAACTGTAAAAGCAGTCACGAAAACACCAAGCTGAAAAGAAAAAACAATAACACAAAAAAACACAGGAATCACAAGTATCAAGAATCACCAGACAGGAGAGAGCACGTCCACACCCAATCAGAGCTGAGCTGAGACTGGTGGGAGGGAAGCAAATGGCGGCGGCAACGGAAATGGCGGCGGCCACGGCCAACCAAATCACGGCGCGCTACCGGTGGCGAAAACCTGAAACAGAGACATGTGATATGCAAATTCCGTGTGTCTGTTTGTGTTTTTAGTTAATTTTTAACCTGATTTTGCCCCTTGGCCTTGCTGCGGGTTAACATGTTGTGAGAATTTTGAACAGAATTGTTAGTAATTACCCTATTTGCTGACACTTAATTTTCCCTGTCTTTCAATTCTTTGTTTAATATTGGTAGCCATACTGGCTTAATTTCAAGTGAAGATTGACTGATTGGTTGGTCTGCTAGTTTTATGTATGAAGCTTCAATTAGTTTTCTTTTGAAAAAATGAGGTTCGCGGTGTCCCCCCTGGCAGCTTATCCAAACTCAGTAATCAGGTTTTTCAACCAACTACCAGCCCAGGTCAGGTCCTTAACGAACCAGAATTTTGCTAGGAAGATAAGTGTTTTTTTGAAATCGAGACCTCTCTACTCAGTCGAAGAGTTTTGGTCGCTAAATATGTCCGATATTGAAATCTGTTGATGATGTTGCTAGTCCGCCATGTCGTATGTCTCATGTGTCCCATGTTTTTGTGATTATGTTTGTTTTATACTTTCCACTGTAAAAGGAGAAGTTTGACGCAGTCGATTCCCTACGGGGTCAAAGACCAAGGATTTGGTAATGGTAATGGTAATGGTACTATTTTTGCTTCGTCAAAATTCATCTGGTGATTTTCGGACCAGCAGTGTTGAGCAATTTTTAATTTATCCACTAAGCCCTTCCTCGTGTTATCTTTGTGTTCTTTGATTCTAACATTTAAAGGTCTTTTTGTCTCGCCATAATACGGCCTAGAGCAACTATATTGCAGTTTATTCTGTAAACACAGTTTTTTGATCCCTGAGTGCCATTTTTTGGTTTGGTTTTTACGAGACATTGCCTAAGAGTGTTTTGTGTCCTGAACGCGGTTCTAACTTTGAACTTCCTAGCAACTCTTCTAATTTTTTCCGATAATCCCGGCACATAAGGGATTGACATAGGAACGAATTTTTCAGTGTTTTCTGACTCATTCTGTTTAGCTCTACGGTTTTTGCACTTTCTTTCTTCTTTCTTGCACTTTCGAAGAAGGCGATTCGAATTGTGTTCTCCCTTCCAAAACAACAATCATGCAAAGAAACATTCAGGTCATACAGAATTCTAACTTTTCCATCTATCTATATCCTGGAAACTCTATCATATACCAAGAGCAACCTATCTTCATTCCTTACTCCAGTTAATTGCAGATATTCGGAACACTTCCGACCTTGTCATTCCCCGTCACTCAACTTCATTCTTTCAAAAGCACTTTTACTACAATGCAGTTAAACTCTTCAATAACCTTCCATTCTCATTACAGGCTGAACAGGATGTTGGTAAATTTAGAAACAAATTAAAGTCCATCCTTTTAAATAAGGCAGTATACAGCACCCGTGAAAACTGGTAGTCTTGACTCGTAAATGCTGGTTGTATTAAACTGTAGTTAAGACTGTAAATATTTCAGTTGTTTTTACTGTAAGATAAACAAGATGTTTTATCAAAGAATGTATTATTTGACTTGGCCAATGCAAGTATTTGTTAATCTGGCTTAATAAATGACTTATTGACTTATTGACTTATTCTTATTTCGGATTGAGGGTATCCATTCTTAGCCAAATCTTGCTCTACTTTTTTGATTTCCTGATTTCCAGATCCCGAAACGTCGTGAAACTTGTTTTTTACTAATCAGTGATGGCAAATGTCCGCAAAAGTCCTAATCAAAATAGGTTTTTTGTCATTCTGTCTAGTGTTTAGAGGCTTTAGGGAGTATGATTTTGTATGGAGAAAAATTCTTTTTGGCAATAAACATGCACTCTAAAAAAGGCTGTGGTTTTTTGAAGCGAACTGCCGAGATTGAAATGTCCATAACGGGATTACAGGCGGTGGAAAACAAAGAAACTGTAACCGTATTTCGAGTAAAAAGAATATTCTAATCAATCCTTCAATTCAACTATTTGTGGGCTAAATCAACTCTAATGGAAACAGTACGTTGTAAATAAATGTAAAGTATCAATTTTTTTCACATGAACAGTTCAGTTTATGATGTATTTGGTGATTATGAAATCAATGTTAATATATTTAAGGATTAATTCACGATGATTAAAATAAAATCACGATTGATTTCAATAACGAGTTCTACCGAATGATCAAAATAATGAATGTTTACAAAAATATATAATTAGGAAAAAACCACATAATATCAACTGAACAGTTTATTAGGTAATTCTTTAAATGATAAATGTCTCCTAGAAATATTGAATTTAGTGGGTAAAATTGATTACACTTTCAAAATCTAGCGTGAAATGATGGGTCACAACACCACTTTTACATTTGAAAAAATTATTTTGGATCCAATATGGCGGATCCAAGATAGCAGACGAAAATGAGTACCCCCTCAAAACGAGGTACTTACTACCCAATAATGTTTGGGCGGGGTCTGAGATAGTTATTTTTAGAAATGTAAAAAAAGTAAGGGGGGGGGACAATTAAAACTCACCCTATATATACCGTCATAAATTTAAGGTGGCTTTATGTTGAAACATTTTTTCATCTACTTAAAGTGCTATCATGTATTAACTTGAATATATCTTTTAGCTTCTAAAAGGAGAGAAGTTACCGATGAAAGGTCACAGGGGAAGAAAACAGAGATGTTCTTCATTAAGGAGTCTGAATGCCAATAGTTTAAGACATTTAACATTTTCTTTACCTTCACGTCCATACCCTTGAGATGACTGAAATCTGTCATCGTTTGCTGAGTGGTTCCTGAAATCTGGAATCCAGAATCGGCTTTCTCCTGATATTCTGAAATTTCGATTCAACTAATCAAAGTTGATTTAAATTGATTGAGGTAATTTACATAATCATAGTCTCTTCATGAAATTTTGAAGGGCACTCAGACATTGTGGATTGCTAAATTCATCCACTGTCATTGAGTTTGTTAAAGCGAGTCGAACGCTCGTATTGCCCAGTGATCCAATTCGAATCACTTTCTGTTGTCTCGTAGTGGTCTTAGGACCTATCTACGACTGAAGAGACTAAAGAAGTCGAAACAGCAGAACACACTTCTAGCCTTGAAGGCGGATAGTCGTATTTGACTTAGCGCAGGCTCAATCTAATTTTGAATTCTCAAGCCA
Organism: Flexamia atlantica; assembly: GCA_035578135.1. NCBI lineage: Eukaryota > Metazoa > Arthropoda > Insecta > Hemiptera > Cicadellidae > Flexamia > Flexamia atlantica. The sequence continues at coordinate 9,271,806 of JAQJVK010000016.1, read as the reverse complement.
CACACGGACATGGATCGTACACACCCGAGACGGTACGTGTGACGGTTCCAATGCTTAACATCAACTGCCTTTCTTAAAAATCACGAAAACCATTTATAAAAGTTAGTTTTCAATTCTGTAACTACAAAAACGATGGGCTGTTTAGCCCTGAGACCGAAACAGATGATACCGATATGCATGTAATCGCACCTTTACTTAGCAAGAGTGATCCCGCCACTATGGCGTTTCTTCGCGCGTAAACCCCAAGATGAGCTTCGCGACCAACACAATCCACATCAACCTATAAAATTTAGAATTTGGAAGGTTGCGAAGCTGAATACTTACACCTAATGTTACAAGGTACTCAAAATTATCAATTGGTTAAAGTACTTGTGACAGGTGATATAGTTTCAAATCCATCAGCCGATGGTCATCCTTCTCAATAAGGATATATTTTCAAGGATCACTGGTATTCAATTCAACGTAATATATATATACGTAACATAATTCAAGGACACAATTCCACGAGCCTAGGGTGGCATCTACCTAACCGGCGATCGCTAGGGTTCCCACAGCATAAAGCTTTTGTGGTTGACAGCTGTAATTAAAACCAGCATCTATGCCCTTGATCTTTAACCCGGATTCGCGATATTGTATTCCCGTTCTGACTAGCGCTCAATTACAGGCTGTAACTTTTAGAAGGTGAATGGGGACTAACCCCTTGCCAATTTTAAATAACGTTCACTCAGAACGTTTCTTTTAAATTTCAAATCCAAGATTCCAGCCTCTTCGAGCATTGGAACCGTCACAAGTACCGTCTCGGGTGTGTACGATCCATGTCGGTGTGTGGCTTGAGAATTCAAAATTAGATTGAGCCTACGCTAAGTCAAATACGAATTTCCGCCTTCAAGGATAGAAGGCAGTGTGTTCTGCTGTTTCGACTTCTTTTAGTCTCTTCAGTCGTAGGTAGATAGGTCCGAAGACCACTACGAGACAACAGAAAGTGATTCGAATTGGATCACTGGGCAATACGAGCGTTCGACTCGCTTTAACAAACTCAATGACAGTGGATGAATTTAGCAATCCACAACGATTTCAGATTTCAGTCATCTTAAGGGTATGGACGTGGAGGTAAAGAAAACGTTAAATAACGATTCGTCCACAATAAACAAGAAAACATCATGAGTTTAAGGCAAATGAAGACTTTGAGATACTCTTAATATCCCCATACTCTCTCGCTACACCTCATCAATCCAATTAATAATTTACTCAGCCTGTCCATACTGAACTAACTTTGCTTTAACTAACCTAACATCAACTGCCTTTCTTAAAAATCACCAAAACCATTTACGAAAGTTAGTTTTCAACTCTGTAACTACAAAAACGATTTTAATATAAAAACAAAAAATCTGATTTTGTTGATTGTTACGGTTACTTAAAACAATATGTTAAGAAAAACAATTCCTAGAATTTTACAACCGAAAGTCTGGACACCAATTGTTGCTTATAAAGTTTCCTGATAGAGCTTTGCAGCGATTGGTGAATTTAAATTATAAGATATATCATGTGATTGAATTTTTTTGCAACTGATTATTTTATTTGTTGTATTTTGACTGATTTGAGATTATAGATTGTATGTTTGCTTTCATTTATATAACTACAACAAGAATACACTTGTGAAAAATTATTAGACTAAAAATTAATTAGAAATACAAAAAGTGTATTACTGTGATGAATACCGATGTGATTCCCATAATAATTTCCCCAAAAGCTCTTGAATTATTAAGAAATGTACTTTTTGATTTAACTACATGACATTTTTGAAATATTATTTTTCCTTTCATGAATTAAATGAGCTCACATCTAAAAAACAATTCATTAGAAATTCGCTGAGTACGCAGGTTTGCTGCGACGGGGTTATTCTATATTTGTTACTCTTATTTAAAAAGTGTTATTCGTATATTTTTAATGACTTTTCTTTGATGCTGGAAAAGAACCTAATTATTTCAAAATCAGGACGTTCACCAAAATAATTATGATGACTTTTGAGAAACTTTTTTTTGAAAGTACTATATCGGCAATAAATAGTAACAGAACAAACGGACGAGCGAGATAGTCTTTGGCAATGTCAACATCACCTATTTATTCTTAATTCAAGACCATTGGAAGAACTCCTGTAAGTAGAAGTCGGTGAAACTTTAACGAGAAGAGCCCCTTACACACACAATAAGCTGAACCCTCAAGTTATTTTTACTTTATTACAACTCAGACATTATAAGATAATGTTCTTTATCCAAAGGACTATTTCCAAATCTTATCTGTATATATCTTTCGAGGGTCTCACATAATATAAAATTGTAGTTTTTATCTAGACTCCCAAATAGCTTTGGGAAATAGGTTAAGCAAGTTTCGTAATAAGCAAGACCATCGTTAAGTAAGATCATAGTAATATTAACTTTCTTTTAATATCATCCTAGCTTTACAAGATATTTCCGTAATAAATTAATAAAGAAAACTTTCGTACGTAAAAATTCGTCAAGCGCGTATATAAAAATTACATTTGTGCTGTTATATGATACATTCAAAACTCAAAGTTTTTACGCAACTAACTAAATATTTTCTTGGTTTTATCATTACTACTCAAATACACTTTTTGCTTTCGGTTTGCAAAACATTCATTGCAAAAAAGGACAACAACTACAAATCGCGTGCATTTATAAAGTCATCAATTATGCCAAGTGACAGAGGACGACCTTATTCTTATATATAAACGGGAAATAATGGCCAAAGAAAACTTGTAGTTTTTTTTTGTTGCAATAAGTATATATTTTGTTGCAGCTTTACTGTTTTGTAAGTAAAATATATGTTATCGTTCTCTTAAAACCGCCACAAACCCATGCGACCTAACTTAGAAAGGGTATTTTATGTGGACTTTATCTAAAACCGACCTTAAGGATTAAAGGCTGCATTTACTTCATATGTTCTTTTATTATTTGGCATCTATTAAACGTTAATTTACCTTGCTGCTAAAAGTGCACTCGCAGTTCAAGTACCTACCATGGACAAAGCAAAAAGTGAAATTGAATAAATTTGTCCAACAATCATCGATATGAAATTGTATGGAGTATTTATCTTCAGTAAACTATAATTTGTAAGGCAGGGTACTGGTAAAATAAAGTAAAATCAGAACAGACGTGGGCACTTTAAAAGCTATCAAATCATTTGACCACTGCATAATTTTTGGTATTGATAAATTATAAATAAAATAAAACTCACATTTTAATGTAGTATATTATTCATAAAAAGAGAGGCTTATGATCGTATTTAGCGCACTACCACTACAGCAAAACCCATAAGTACTTTAGCCTCGAATTGAAGTTGGAATGTCATGATTTATTAAATAACAGTTGTGTTTCGATATATTTCAGAGCTTCATGCACCTAAGAGTCCCTAAAGTTTTCGGTCAGTTTAACAGCTTTAAACTAAAAAAGATACGTTCATATACTATCAACGTATAAGAAATATTGTTTCAAATATTTTTCACACAAGTTCCAAACAAACAAAAAAATTATACCCTACAGTTCATTCCTTCCTTCTCCCCAAATGCATTTGGGGGAGAGGGTATCCCAAATTTTCAAATTCAAACCCTCACCGTGTAACCACTCATACAGAGGTACAAAGATTTGGGATATATAGTTATTTGTTTGTTATTTTTAAGAGGGTGGCGGCCTATTTTTCACCTTGCCTTTGCCCGCCCACGTAGACTATTGATCTGTGCGTGGACGATATCAAGCAAAGGCAAGGAGTGAGCCAGTACAGTACAAGGGTGAACAGTACTGCTAAAAGTATGCGACATGCTCGAGTCTCGAACCTGCGACGCTTTGAGGCCACAATTCCGAGGCCGAGTGCGCTACCACCTGCGCCACCGACTCACTAAACTTCACACTATAGATAGGTAGTACTTGTATCTAACACTTTAGATAGTTAATAAATATAGTAATAATTTGGTTCATAATTCATTTTTAAGTTCCTTTTAAAGATTTTTTACCGTTTAATTTTAAATTAATAAACTGGTTTAACGTTTATCTGCTGATTTGACATAATGGAATTACATTTTGTACAATTATACTGTTTGTTCCATTTACATTTTCGTGTAGTATTATTTATTTGTTAATACTGTGTGTCCCTAAAGTCCTACTCTTCATGTTCCACCCCAATGTTATTTTTGTTATGTATCGAGAAAATTATTACTTTAGGGAACGTCTTTATGCCCAAAGAAGGCAGTATTATACGTTTGAAATATTTCATCTTTTTCCGAAATTGGGGTCGTGCAGGGGTAAGTCAAAGTTATACCCCGCCAAAACTATCTGACTAACTTTTGGAAGCAGTCGGCTAGCTTGTATGCCATTGGCATGTTGTAAATACTGTAGGGGGAAAAATGACGCAGGTGAATCAACGATCGTTCTAATGATTTCATTGCTAAATTATAATAATCCATTACATACTTATACGAGTAAAAGTGAATGTGGATGGGTTTTTCTTTCGTTACATAGTCAACACATTTAAATTGAATATTCTATATAAATTAATTAAGTAGTAAATACTATTAGCAACCAACAATTGCATAAATCACTACTCAACGACGATATGCATTCCGGTACACAACTCGAACAACAAACATACTAAAATAGTTGTTAGTTGTTCAATGCTTGGTTTTAGGGGTTAAATACTATTAGCAACCAACAATTGCATAAAAATATTAAGGAAACTGTGTTAGAAGTTGCAATATTTCAAACATGTTCTTTTGGTAAGACTGAAACTTAGACTAGGTGATAATCTAAGTATACGAATTTATTACATTATTAATAATATATTTTACGTTACACAAACATTTTTTATGATTTACAAATCAAAAGCGTTATAATTTACTTAAAAAAACTGTTCTTTAGACATAAAATGATAAAATAATTTGCATTGTCACCTCTTTTAACTAAAAGTAATTCAACAAAACATTTTATCCGCTGTATGATATTAAATTTTTTAAACAGAATTACATATTTTTTATAGTTTAATCTCTTTGTTGAGTATTATTTAGAACTCTATTATAATCGATAATATTTAAAAAATTACAATCTCTGGATAACCCTGCTTAAAATAATTTCTGGATAACCAAAATAATTGTGTATTAAATGTTTTGTGAAGATGGTTCCAAACTTTACTAGGAAACACGTTTTAGTTGAAAATGTGCTACCCGAAAGCAACCAGAATAAGCGGCACAAGGGACTTTTCATACAAGGGTTGAATTTCGAATCAATAACAAGACTGAGTTTCCTTGCCAAGCTGTTCGTATTTTACATGTTTAGTTCAAAGGAACGCTTTTATAATATATCTCAAACCAGCCCAAGCATGGAAAAAGGAAAGCAAAAGCATTGAAATTTTAGTATGTTTGTTTCCTTAACTCTGTTAAATACTAACCATTGGATGATATTATTTAAAGTGATGTATAATAGTAGTGATTACATCAACTACTGTAAGAAGGCGATGAAAATTAAATTAATGTTATATAAGAATTAGCTTGAGGGAAATCGAGGGAATACGCGGTAGGAATGGTTACGGGCCGTAGTAATATCAGTTATTACTCGGCATAATGTTACTCACACATACAATAAATTTATTTAGAAGGTTATACAAACTTTAAATATTTGGAAGTTAAATCAAATGTCTGAATGAAGGATATAAAGGCTTTCATTGTGGTTTTGACGTGTGAAGATCAATATGTGTTTTACATCTTGGATCAACGTCCCCAACCTTCGACATACGTTGGCTGGGTCAAACAGCAATGGTCATGACATGTAAATGTGAAATCTGGTGGAGATGAGATCGTGAGGTCATTATAGTTTGTGCAATGCATTCAAATGATTTAAATCGTCCATTCAAACCGCCCATACAATGCATTGGATTCTATAAACGTTTGGACTAAGATAAACAAATAATGGCACATTTTATGTGTATTGTGATATTATTTTTCAACATAATATGATTCTTGTAAATCATTTATTTAATCCTTGAAAGATATTTCGTTAGGTTTTTAAACTAAATTTAATAGATAGTTTAGGAAAACTGTCAGAGTTTGAAGAGTACGCGCCGTTGAACATGCATTATACAATTACTGTAACGACAGTGAAAGAAAATCCTCTCTTTGTGCCTTACTAAAGATGTACATCAACGTTGCTCCCTTTCCTGATGTTTTATTTGGCTCCAAAAGCGTTCATATTGTCTTAAGCTTGTTAATTAGATTCCAGTCATAATTTAGCTTCTTCATTTAAAAATCACGAGGACTCTCTTGAGCTGCATAATTCAAATCAAGCGACCCATAGAAGAAGTAGTTTTACATGGTTGCCTGAGATGCGATGATAATAGGCTATATTCAGAAAGGTGTACGGTCAAATAAATATAATTTTGAACTCCGAGTGTTCCTACATTAGGATTCGGTCATTATATTGTTTTCCTAATGGTTAATTCTCTCTCCTCTAACTTCTACCTCTCCTTCCTTATCACGGATTAGATATGATGAAAATATAACAATAAATTGTAACTAACTAATTATTACTTGCCATTTTGTTTTGATTTACCCTTTAATTTTGTCCTCCAATCTTTTACAGTTTACTTTTTAGAACGAAATTATCGGATTGAGATTTAAGTTGGCAAATCGGATATTTAGTTAACGAAAAAGTTAAAACAGCGACATCGTCAGGGCAAGAAGGAGGAGCATAACCAACTTTGAATACCAAATGATCCGTAACAAGTTAAAAACTAGTTTACTGGAAATTACAAGGGCGCCTTAGGGAAACGATATTACTTATTTGAAATAGGTTTGCTGGCAGAGTAATTGTTCTTTATGTGGCTACTTATATGAAATTTAATCTTTAGCCGATAATAAAAAGCTACCCAGCTAAGGAATCTATGCCCAGATTTTGTATGAGATTAATGTAATTTTCAAACAAGTGTATATGGCCAACCTGACGCAACAATCGTGAAAGACTCGTCCCCAATTAGTTTTTAGACAGGCATTAGCATATAAAAAAACCTTATATTGTAGGTCATAAATTAATCGTATAACAGGTTTATGAATTGGTTTGATTTGTATTAGGAAATGAAACAACAGATAATTTAGGCAGCACTGAAACGCTGAAAATTACTAAAACTCAACTGTTTCTGTATAATAAATAAATGAACATAAATCCAATTTTCGTGTATTTATAAACAAATTCGACCAAGCCATCAATATAACTTAGGTAACTTATTAAATACCGAATAAGCTGAAAATTATTTAAACTCAAAGTATTGATTTATGACCCATTATTGCAAATTGGCATAACCGGAGGGGTATTAAATTGTTTTCACCACACTACGACGTAATCAGCTTTTTTACAAACGTCATATGGAGGCCGAAACATGCTCTTTTCCTTCTGCGGGCGTTAATGCTTGAAGCAACATGTAAACATCACATTATTATACGGCATTCAATATGTTCACAGGCTAGTAGCGATCTTTTGATTTGTATTGCTGATTTTGCTTAGTTTGAAAAAGAAGTTGTATCATTGCTCATAACCTCGAAGTTTTGTTTTCAAATTCATCAAATAAATAATCAAATTTTAAATGTTATATAGGGTATATTTCATCGTGTGGCGTGGTGAAAAATAGCGTCCAATTCTCGACTTCGTCTCGAGTTTGAAACATAATCTCGAGCCCGCAAACCTTATTTTCGGCCCTAATTGTGAAATATACTATTTCAAGCAACCGATAATCTATTACACTTTCGTGCAGTTAATTTTTTTTTATTGTTATCGTATGTTATAATATAATTTCAATAAAATAATTATTTTTCGATTCTTTGTTTTATCCACAATATCTTTTCAAAATAATGCTTAGATTTTAGATGCTGCATTTACGTATTTAACTTTGAAAACAATATTGCTCTTACTACGATTGATCTGTACTTGTGAGGGAATCTAAGGCTTTTCATTCTGTATTGTTACAAAATTTAAATAGTAAGGTGAGCCCAAATGCGACATTGATAATAATAGAGTATAACTAGAGAGTTGATTTATTTCTAGAGGAAACCGGACCCCATTCTCAGACCCACTTTAACGCTTTAAAAGTTTGTATATTGAGGCAAGAGAACTAAATATGTGCTCCAGAGGTTGTACAGATATTTGTTAATTAAAGTAAATACAGAAGCCGTGTTGGACAAGCTCCCGCTGCCACCGTCATGTGGACACGAGACCCTTGTCAAATTAAACTGGGCTTAACTACCAACTAAGCAGTGGAAACCACTCGACACTACAGTGCAATGACTTTTTTTATTAAAACCGAACTACATTTAATTTGGGTTTACAATTTAAAAGACTCTTTGAAATTGACCATAAACACTTCTAAAACTAATCGTTAGCAGAAATTTTGAGAATCTAAATAAATTTCAGACTTAATAATACATCTAATTAATATAGCTCAGGATTTAGGTTTTTGAACCAAGCATTTATTTATTGATCAGTAATACAAACGTTGAGATGTATTCATGATGTTTTATTGATGTGTAAAAGAGAAGAGATGAAGTCTGTGGATATGACGAGATGTCGACAGCATCGAATACCAAATGCTTTCAAGAACTCGTCTACGAAAAATTATGGTAGGAAATTTGCCCTTTCGTCTGTGCTGTAAAGATACCTAATTTGCTTTCAAGAAAATATTCATGTATACTTATGATATTTTTATTTTAGATATATTTTTATGATCATATTATTTACCTTTGTTTTTGAATGCTTGCTTATAAAAGTATGCTTAACATTTTTCAGTGTATACTAGCCGGTTTAATAACCCTTTTTCATTAAAATTTTAAACTGTTATTTATGTAAAACCATTGATAGCTCGTAGCACTTCCATAATTGGATACATATGAACTATTTTACATATTATCCTAAATACAAATTATGTATAATATGACCGGTTAATTTGCAAAGTAGAGAATTTAAAAAGTCGGCAAAATTAGTCAGAAATTTGTGAATTTTTCAGATACGGAAAAACTTTTAAACATAGTAATAGAAGATAGAACAAACTATCAAATACATCTTAATTATTAGCAGTCAACCATATTATCTAAGAAACTCTATTACGACCTAAAACTTCTTTACTGATTGCTTGAAAATTAGAAAACAATGAAAGTTTGGGGTATTATTTGCACAATATACTTAATTTTCTTTTTTCCACTGGACAACACTGAAATTGAGAGACATGCTGTCATATATCTATTGTATTGAAAAACATTTTTACTAAGGTAGCTATGAAAACTAGATTTAAAAATTTATTATTTTCTATAAAAACAACTGCTTCACCTCTTTAACGCGAGTGACAGAATAGCATATGATGTTAAAAAGACAAGAAGTATTCGTAAGTTTTAGAGAATAAAAGTGAAAAATAATTAGGAATAAATATATATTTAACTAGAACAAAATGTGCTGCCAGAAACAGTTAAAATATTTAAATAGTTTACTATATACGACCAAAATATTTTCACGGACAAAGTACTAACTAAATTATTAATAGCAAATTAATTAAATAAGAAAATTCCATTTAGTTTAAAAATCGTAAAATGTTACTAAGAGATTTTGGACAAGATTTATTAATGCTTACAATAGCTTTTAATAAATTATAATCTTATCAAAAATTAGGTGGCTCCAGAGGTACCACCCTCTGGAGCTTTATATATATATATCTCTTATATTTTACCTGTTTGTTTTTGTTACTTTCTTTATAATAATAGAAAGTATGATCAATTTTATGAGGCTTGTTGGATCACAAGGTTTTTAATATTTCATCCGAATGGGCACGATTACATACATACTCGTATTGGTAAATTTCAGACTACGAAGTAAGTGCGCTAACAACCACTATGTGCTGCCCAGTCAATTTTCTAAAACGAAGTAGTAGAAAACCACTCGACACTAAAGACCAAACACACTTTTTTAGTAGAACCCAACCGCATTTAATTGGAATTTATAATTTAAAACATCATTTAAAATTTACCATAAACACTTCTGAAACTGAATACTGAGGAGTATTTGGCATGGGCGCGCTTATAGCCAAATGTTGGTTCTAAAATGATAAAATGCAAATGTATGTGTATAAATGGTATAGAACTAGGACAAAATATTGAGGAAAACATTATGTTAGGACAATAATAATGTTAAGAAGTTTGGGAAATGAAAGACGAGTGTTTGGTGGATAAATGACTAACTAAAGATATTCAATAAGCCATTAAATCTAAACTGATGCGTTTAGAGTAAATTATTCTGTTTAGTCCTTATATAGGCTGAGCAGATATTACTTATTGTAATTGTTATCTCAGTGTTCACTTTGCAATTAATAACTTAGTAATTTGCTAGAATTTGCATATTGAAAATCTTCTGACTAGAAATAAACTTTTCAATAGAGAAAAATAAGTAAAAAATGTGCTGTAAAACTAATTATTTATTTGTTAGTTTATTAGATTAATTAACATTTTTATTTTAATCCCTTACTAGTTTTATTATTGTTATTTTTTTTAAATATTACATAAAGCAATATTCTATGAAAGCATTATCAATAGATGTTCATAATGCGTTTGTGGTCGTTGTTACTGTAACGTCTATGAAAGGAATAACTGCCCAACCAACGGAGGTTCGATAGAGGGAGCATAACAAATCTAATAATAACATTTTGGGAGTGTTTTGACGAAGCATCAAACGAATTAGCATTCCCAAAACCAATTTCTTCCATTTTTTCATCAAGAATCTAGAATCAAGAATACCTTTTTGTCGTTAACTTGTACTAGCATGGATAAACGTCAAATAAACAAAAATACAGATATAATAAAAGATACAGTGTACATATATATGATTCTCACATATAACATAAAAATAAATTTCTCCTAATTATCAGAAAGGTAATCCTAAACACTGTAATATTCCTGTAACATTCATTATAGTCCAACAATCTGTTCCTAAAAAGAGGCGATAGGGGAAAAAATTAGGAGAAGGCTGAATTTTTCACCATCGACTACTAACATATAGACAAGCTTCTAGCCAAAAGTCCCCACCCCTACCCCTCTTGCTTCCCCCCCTACAGCCCATTATCGTTCTTTAAGTTTAGAAAATACAGTATTCTGTAAAAATGAATATATCTCAGAAACCATTTGAGATATCCTTTACATTTTGTTGTTTTCAGATTTCTCATAAAAAGCTCTAAAAATAATGTCATATAGTGATTTATGATTAATTTACTCCTTCTACGTATATTTTCGTGTTTATTTTGAAATAAAAGCATTTTCCTTAATTTTTAACCTAAAATATTTATATATCGCTTAATAATAGTACTCAAATCACTTCCATTAGGAAGCTGTTTTGCACTTAATATTTTCCGCTGTTTATAAGCTTTAAAATGATATCATACTAGACTAACTTTTCTCACATACTGCCCTGCTAATATTAGTTGAAACACCACACTATGACGAAATCACCTGTTTTACAAACGTCAAACGCGGACCGAAACACACTGTTTGCCGCCACAGGACCGACAACGTTTGGGGCCCTAGGGCCGAAAGTCAGCTGATCGTTTATTTGCTTGAAACGTCAGAATTTAACATAATTATACGGCATTCAGTAGGTTCCAACATCAGGATGGTTGCGATCATATGATTTTCACAGTTATAGTTGTTTGTTTGAATCATCTAAAGAAGTTGTATCGTCGCTTATAACCTTAAAGTTTTGTTTCTAACTAAGTCAAATAATAATCCGTTTTTAAATTATTTAGGGTATATTTGATTGTGTAGTGTGGTGAAAAATAGCGTTCGCACCTCGGCCGAAAGGGTTTTGCTGCTCACGATCGTTTCAAATTCTCGACTTCGTCTCGAATTTGAAATACGATCTCGAGCCTGCAAAACCTCTTTTTCGGCCCTTGTTGCGAAATATACTATTACAGTGCCTGCCACGACTGCGCGCTACGCCATGTCTAATAAATGCAGTATTTTGCTAAACTGCTTATATCTCAGAAACCATTTGAGATATCTCTTATATTTTGTTCTTATCAGATTTTTCATAAACTACTCTAAAAATAATGTCATGTAGTGTTTTACGATTAATTTACACCTTCTATGTAATTTTTCTTGATTAAATTGGTAAAAGCATTTTTCTTCATTTTTAACCAAATATATTTTTATTTGCCTAATAACAAGGCTCAAATCACTTCTGTTATGAATTTTTTTTGCACTAAATATTTTCTCCTGTTTATAAGCTTTAAAATTATACAATAATTGACTTGCTGTTTTCACATATGTATTGCCCTGCTAATACAAGTAATACCCCCGTTGCAGCAGACCTGCATACTCAGCGAATTTCAAGTGCAAAACAACATATTTCGATGCAGCATAGCGAGATTTGACATGTTTTTGTAAGCTCCATAAGAATAACATGGGGAATGAGTATGGAGGTTTGCTGCTACAGGTATATTAAAACTGGGTGGTTTTAATTCAATATTTAGTAGATCTGAACTAGAAGAAGCCATTTACCAAGTTTTATCAAGATATGTTGAGAAATAAGCGAGATATAGAATTTTACTTATTTCCCATAAGGTTAACATTGGGACAACGTACTGTGTTTACCACTTTCAATATCTCGGCAACCAATGGACATAGAGCCATGATTCAAAATACTAAATTGTTTGTTTTTTTTGGGCTGAATTCAATGGTGCCAATAAAAATTTGAAAAATTGGATTTTTCTATGTAAAAATCTCAAAAAACCCATTTTTGGGGGGGTTTACCCCCCTTTACCCCCCCTTCCGGTGGTCCGATCGGGCTGGTTTACGAACTCGTCCGAATAATTACTACTTTACACGTCTGTGCCAAATTTCATTCCGATTGGACCATTTTTGCGCAAGTTATCGTGCTTAAAGACACATATATATATAGATATATATATAGATATATATATAGATATATATATAGATATATAGATATATATATATATATTTATGAAAGTGAACGAATGGTGTTTTTGGCATCTGAGGACCTCAAAAAGAAAAGTTATGATGGTTTTAGGCTTAGGTCTTACCATGAGACCTACGGTAACAGCTTCTTCCCTATAGGGGAAATTCGCTAAAACATGTTTTACAGCGCCTGCCGCGGCCGCGCGATACGCCACCGCGGTTTGTTCAACCTGGGATTTTAAGGGGAGGGGAAAATAAGAAAAAGCTGAATTTTTCACCATCGACTACTACCGTATAGACAAGCTTCTAGCCAAAAGTCCCCTCCCCTACCCCTCTTGCTTCTCCCCCTACAGCCAACCCCATATTTTCAGTCTATTAAATGCATGCTAAATAGTCCAGGCGTCGAAAAGGTATAGAGGGAATTTTTTGGAACACAATTTTTACACTTTGCAGCTTTGTTTGGACTATTTAGGAGGTGAACATATCAAAAGTCCCCGTACGTGGTTCTTGAGCGGGGGGAGGGAGGGGGGTCTGAAGGTACTATTTTTAGGTTTTCCTAATATCTTGAAAACGATCAACTTTTGGTATTCCCTATTAAATTTGAAAATTAAAAAAAATTAAATTTCCCTTAAGCAAAGTATATGATATGTCTACTTTGGTCCAAACATTTGCTAGGTAAGCACTAATTTTACGAATATTTAAACAATATCCCTTCCATAAGAAATACATGTAAATTTGTGGGCAATATACATGCTCAATGGGGCAACGCCTTTTCACCTAAAGGATAATGAACAGCATTCAGGAAATATTAACAAAATATCGCGTAATTTGACACCTCAATCATAAAGAGGAGTCTAAAATAAATGTGTTGGTGAGCTCACAAAAAACGTTATTTTCAAGGAATTATTACAAATACATAATAATTCCTTGAAAATAGCGTTGTTGTAAGCTCTCAGACACCTTCATTTTGGACCAATTTTTTGATTGAGTTGTTCAATTACCCGAAATTTTGTCAATATTTCCTAAATGCTGTTCATTTTCCTTTAGGTGAAAAAAGCGTTGCCTCCTTGGGCATGTATGTGAACCACAAATCTACATGTATTTCTTTTGGAAGGGATATTTGTCTAAATATTAGTAAAATAGTGCTTACCTAGCAAATGGTTGGACCGAAATAGACATATTATATACTTTTTCTTACAGGAAATTAAATTTTCTATAAATTTCAAATTTCATAGGGAATACTAAAAGATGATCGTTTTCAAGATGTTTAGGAAAAACCAAAAAATGGTACCTTCAGAACTCCCTCCCTCCCCCCGCTCAAGGGCTACGGACGGGGACTTTTGATATGTTCACCTCCTAACTAGTCCAAACAAAGCTATTGTGTTCCAAAAAATTCCTTGTATACCTTTTCGTTGTCTGGACTACTTAGCAAAATATTGCATTTATTAGACACTGCAATCAATAGACTTGGAAAATATGGGGTTGGATGTAGGGGGGAAGCAAGGGGGGTAGGGGTGGGGACTTTTGGCTAGACGCTTGTCTATACGGTAGTAGACGATGGTGAAAAATTCAGCTTTTTCCTATTTTCCCCTCCCCTTAAAACCCTAGGTTGAATGAACCTCAATGGCGTAGCGCGCCTCAGTGGTCCAAAATACCCGAAACTATGCGCAAAATAAAAAAAATGAAATTAATAATATATTAATGTAATCGACTTAATATATTTCACCGATAAATGAAGAATTAATTTCATGCTACAAAACCCCTTTTGTCCCTCATCTGCGTCCGACTATTAATTTGAAAGTTTCATGTCAGTTGACGAGTGTTCGTTTGCTGTGTTAAGTTAAATTGGTTGACTCCTTGAAACATAGCTATATACACGGTGTATGGGGGTCTACGAAATATTATATATTGTTTTTAGGTTGTTTAGAAGGTAAACAACGTGATGTATACACCAAATATCAATAAGTAAGAAGTATTCCATTTTTAAAGCAACGTATATTTAGCTATTAATATAAGAGACCAAAAAGTCAATCTCGTAATTTATGCAGTCTTTTCAAACGACTTCCACACACTTCCGCCATAAAACTAGTATATTTTTGTACCTTAAGATATCCTGAATAAACATAAAAAATTCAGCTGCGACCACCTGCGTCCGCAGCGGTGGCATCAGTTTTAATATTACAATGTCCACTATTAAATTAACTGATAAAAGCCTACTAGCCCTGTAAAATTAGACCAATCGAAGGAAAAAATGCAGGATGGCTGAAAATCGGCACAGATGTTCGATAGACCCACATGAACGTCATACTTAAAGTCCCCAAGGTAGGGGTGGCCGCTCGAGGAGGAATACAGGGTGCTCCAGAAATAGAGCTCCCGGGTTTAAATCTTGATATCTTTAACATGTAAATTTTTCTAATTTTATTTGAAAATAAATTTAGGTTATTTAGAAATTAATATTGTTTTGAGTTTCGCTCTTTGAAATATTGTTTTAAAGCTACGCTCACAAGCATTAAAAATTTCGAATAATAAAAAAATAACTGGGTTTTAAAAGATATAGAGTAATCAGTGAACACGAAAAAACACGGAAATGATAGTCATTCTTAAACTAGTTACGATAAATGAGTTTCGTTTACACAGAAATGTTCCTCTCAACTAGACCTTTAAAATTATATAACATTTGTCAAGGTTTTTACTAAGAAAATGTCAAGATTTAAACCCAAGAGCTCTATTTCTGGAACACCCCGTATTTCTCCTCGAGTGGACACGGACACCCCAACCTTGGGGACTTTAAGTATGACGTTCATGTGGGTCTATCGAACATCTGTGCCGATTTTCAGCCATCCTACATTTTTTTCTTTCGATTGGTCTAATTTTACAGGGCTAGTAGGCTTTTATCAGTTAATTTAATAGTGAACATTGTAATATCAAAACTGATACCATCGCTGCGGTCGCAGGTGGTCGCAGCTGAATCTTTTACTGTTTAGATATCTTAAGGTACAAAAATATACTAGTTTTATGGCGGAAGTGTGTGGAAGTCGTTTTAAAAGTTTGCATAAATTACGTGATTGACTTTTTGGCCTTTTGTATTAATAACTAAAAATACGTTGCTTAAAAAAAGGGAAGACTTCTTACTAACCGACATTTGGGGTATCCATCATGTTCTTTACCTTCTAAATAACCTAAAAAAATATATAATATTTCGTAGACTCCCATACACCGTGTATATAGCTATGTTCCAAGGAGACAAGCAATTCAACTTAACACAGCAAACGGACACACGTCAGTTGACATGAAACTTTCAAATGAATACTCGAACGCAGATAAGGGACAAAAGGGGTTCTGTAGCATGAAATTAATTCTTTATTTATCGGTGAAATATATCAAGTCGATTACATTGACATGCTATCAATTTCATTTTTTTTGGATTTTGCGCATAGTTTCGGGTATTTTGGACCACCGGCCGGGGCAGGCGCTGAAAAACATGTTTTATTTGTATCGGCAAAGCAATATGTGAGAAAAGCAAGCCAAGTATGATATCATTTTAAAGCTTATACACAGGAGAAAATTTCTAGTACAAAATAGGGCCGTAGGGGGGAAGCAAGGGGGGTAGGGGTGGGGACTTTTGGCTAGAAGCTTGTCTATATGATAAGTCATAAGTCATAAGTCATAAGTCATTTATTTAGCCAGTTTAACAATAAATTGCATTAGCCAAGTCAAATCATACAATATTTCTTATATTAAGAATAACTAAAAATTCATTTTTACCATGTTACAAGCATCTGTAACGATTGAAAACCATCAATGAATATTTACAGGTTAAGGTAACATTTAAAGACTACCAGTCAGTAATCACGGACGCTGTAAAGGACCCTTTCCAGCAAGAAGGATTTTAACTTATTTCTGAATTTTCCAAAGTCATGTTCAGCCTGCAGTGAAGGAGGAAGGTTATTAAACATTTTGACTGCGTTGTATTTGAAGTGCTTTTGGAAAAAAGAAATTGAGTGGCGGGGAATGGCAAGATTTGAAGCGTTTCGGAGTGGATAATCATGACTAGCAGATGTAATAAATGATGTAATGTTCCTCTTCGTGAAGGACAAAGTTTCAAGATATAGATGGACGGAAATGTTAAAATTCTGAAAGTCCTGAATGTTTCTCTGCAAGACTGGCGTTTTGGGAGGGAAAACACAATGCGTAATGCCTTTTTCTGCAGTCTAAATAAGAACTGGGTCCGTTGATTTTCACACCCCCAAACAGGAACAGCACAAGACAGGTAAGGATAAATGAGCCCATAATATGCTGACAGAAGAACCTTAGTTGAAACTGTTCGACTCAGCATCCGAAGCATGAAAATACCCACAGATACCTTGTTGATAACATGTTCGATATGCTTGTGAAATCTGAGGTTTTCGTCCAAAAATATTCCAAGGAACTTTACTGTTTGAGAGGGGCTGATAGTGGTTTCATCAAGAAGAACATTTAAGTAGCTGTGGGTTTCCTGAAAATGACGTTCTGAGATATGAAATTGCAGTAATTGAGTTTTCTGGGCGTTCAAGGATAGGAGATTCTCGTCACACCATTGGAGTAGACGGTTTGATTCAACAAACGCGATCTGTTCTAGGATTTCACTATTAGGATTAGAAATGGTGAGGGAAGTATCATCGGCAAATAAACATATATTTGCCATCTCTACACTGGAAGGTAGGTCATTAATGAATAGCAGGAAGAGGATTGGTCCCAGGACGGACCCCTGGGGCACACCTTTACTCACTGAAGCCTCTGTAGAGAAATGGTTCTTCAGGTAACCAGTAGCGTCAACAGCCGGTATTGTGACTAACTGCCTACGACCTTCCAAATATGAGGCAAACCAGCTGAGAGCAACCCCTCTAATACCTATATTGTTCATTTTGCTCAAAAGAAGCGAATGGTTGACCATATCAAATGCCCTTGTAAAGTCAAAGAACATACCCATGGTATTCTGTCTTGAATCGAGGTGCTCTACAACTTTATTTATAAGGCTAAGTATAGCACTGGTTGTGGATTTGTTCTTTACAAGTCCATGCTGGCTTTCATACAGTATTTCATGGGTTTCAAGGAAGCTCCATAATCTTGTCAATAGAGCCTTTTCAAACACTTTAGAGAAGGACGAGAGAAGACTTATTGGCCTGTAGTTGTTACAGCACATTTTATCGCCGGATTTTAAGATGGGTCTTATGATGGCCAACTTTAGTTTGGACGGGAATGTGCCCTCATTGAATGAACAATTCGGTATATGACATAATGGTACTACAATGAATTCAGAAATATTCTTGAGACGTTTTGGAGATATTTCGTCAACTCCAGCAGAATTTTTATTTTTGAGGTTGGCTATAATGCCCTTTATTTCCTCATCTGTAACAGGACTAAGGAAGAACGAAGATGATCTGACGCTTGAGTTACCAGAAGCCTTCCTTTTTGGTCGCGGGCTGTTAATATTGCCAACATCTATGAAATATTTATTAAAATTCTCACAAACCTCTTCAGACTTAGTAACTAAGTCGCCCATACTATTCTTAAGACATATTCTTTCCATTCCTCTCTTCATGTTAGGTCTATTATCATTTATAACTTTCCAAATTCCCTTAGTTTTACTGTCTGCCTCTTCAATTGTCTCAAGTAACGATTTTGCTTTAAACTCTCTTATCGCTCTTCTGTATTGATATTTCAGCCGCAAGTAATACTAACTGAGAAAGTGGTCGGAATTTAAGTGTCTTGTTTTCTTATAATATAAAAGGCATTGTTCTTTCAATTGTAAAAGTTCTTCTGGAAATTGTCTACGTTTGTTGGCATTTGATTTAATTTTAGTAAACTTTTTCGGGAAAGATACTTCAAAATAGTGATTTATCAGGCTGCTAAATTCATTGAATTTTTCTTCAGTACTTTCAGCCCTGAACACTCCATTCCAATTCTCATGCTTTAAGTAAAATTTAAAAGTTTCAGTATTTGCCTCGCTGAAGCTTCTCCCATACCTAAACTTCAATGCTCTACTTTCTTCAGCGAGATTTACGCTTATCGAGACAGTTTGAGCACTAATGTCAGATAAGATGGTATGTACTACTTCACTTTTAAAGTAATCTTTGTCATTTGTGAATATATGATCAATTAATGTGCGAGAGCCTAAAGCTTCCCAAGTGTACGTCTTTACTATATTAT
Organism: Flexamia atlantica; assembly: GCA_035578135.1. Taxonomy (NCBI): domain Eukaryota; kingdom Metazoa; phylum Arthropoda; class Insecta; order Hemiptera; family Cicadellidae; genus Flexamia; species Flexamia atlantica. The sequence continues at coordinate 9,252,620 of JAQJVK010000016.1, read as the reverse complement.
GCAGTCCAAACGAAGACATAATAGCAATGAACTTGCTACGATTAAAGCTTTCGACTGCCAGGTCAATGTTAAAATCGCCCAGGACAAAGATCTTAGAAAGATAGTAGTCGATGGGAAAAAATTTAGCCTTCTCCTAATTTTTCCCCTAAAAACCCCAGATTGACTGGACTATTATAGATATTTACCGAAAGCACTCCCCTTCAAAGTAAGACGAGAGGAGTCAGACCATGAAGGTACTGTATATAAAAAAAAAAAAAAAACTATATTTTGTTACAAGCAATTTCTCTCTTCTCTTTTATTGGATTAGTCTTTTACAGCGTTAAAAAACGAAACGTATAATCAAATTATTAATCTAAACATCAAAACAGAATAAATCATTGTTTGAAAGTTCTTTGACAAAGCGCCAAATCAATCGGCTTTCACAAAACCGATTTAACCAATTTCTTCCGTTTTTTACTGGATATCTACAGAAAGCACTTCCTGTCAAAGGAAGACGAGAGGAGTCAGCCCATGAGGGCATGTCAAAAGAATATTTTGTTACAAACAATGCTCTCTTCTTTTATGGGAGCAATCTTTCAAAGCGTTTAAAAAAATATATAGACATATTATTAATTTTTTCTTTAAAGTAGAATGTATAGTTTTTTCAAACTAAGATTAGTTTGTAGTTTTATTTGTAAGGTTTTTTGAGATGTTACACTTTATACTTTTATTATTAAGGAAACAGATAAATATTTTAAACATGTACCTATACACGCAGCCTATACAGTATGCAGCATATACACTTTTAAATAATAATATTTAAAGATTTCATTAAATTATGTACACCAAATTTTATAAACTTCAATGAGTCAACATAAATTGAATACTTCTTGAATTAAATTTGAATTTAATTAAATTAAAAATACTTCTTCTTGAATTTAATTAAATTAAAATTGAATTAAATTTCGGAACAGTAGCGCTACTCATGGACATTGAAGCAAGCTCAGATTACTTTGTTTACTAACTGAACATATGGCCAAGCTCTGAAATAGTTCTACAGGTAAACCATAGATAGCAGCAATGAATTACAATTAATTTTTCGAAAAGAGCAGTTTTTATTTGTTCAGCTGGTTTGGCTTTGTTTTCAACAGTTTTCTTTTTTTAAGATTTTTTTATGTAGTTTAGGTTATGTTATGAAGTTTTTAAAGCTCTTATACATTGCAGTTACCAGTTTTACAATGTAGTTTACGATATATCATAGTGTTTTTTGAAGTTATATTAACCTGAGCAAATCTATTTTCGGATTTGGTGCATTTATAATGCCACCGATAAGAAGAAGAGGAACATAGACTGGTCGGAGGAGTCGGAAAGAACACGATCGCAACCGCTGGCATCACCCTCCCGATGTAACATTTGTATGTATGCTCCTTCCAACCTCAGACCAAGGAACTAAAAATGTTTTTATTGTGGTGGGTTGCATTTCAAGAATGAAAAGACTGGTAGAGTAATGGGTCATTAATGCGTTTTTACCACAAAGGAAATGTTGCCTATAAAGACAGCCGTTCCCTACAATATCTGTTTTGGCGATAATTATCAATAAACTGCAGTGGCAATCCCTAAACAAAGGAAGTCATTGCTCAAGGCGCCAGTGTTTGCTCTTGGTCAGCTACATGTTGCTGTAAGCAGAGCGTGATCTTTTGCCGGTGTTAAAATATACATATCAGAAAAAAGAGGACATGGGGAAATGAAGGTGTTCCCTAAAAAATCGTTTACGTTTACCATAAACTCCTGCGGTAGATCAAATTACTTTAATAGTTTCAGTAGTTAAGCCATAATATTGTTAATGAAGTTAGCCCTTTGATTAAACTTTAAAAGTATATAAGTAGGCTGATTATTCTTCATTATTTTACCACATGATTTTTGCTCGATTTCGAGCTACGTGTTATCTAGTTTATTTTTTAATATGGAAATTTTACCCCTTCACAACAAAACTGCTTACTTAAGCGAATTTTTGGTGGATTTATCTTTTGCGTGTGAGCATATTCAATGTATAAAAAGAAAAATATTGTTTTGAGTATTTTTGTAAATAATTCACTAGATGGATGAGTACACCAGTAAATGACCGGTTAAGGACGATGTATAATTTTTAATTTGACATCCCTTATTTTATAGTCACAGTTATCTATTTTACTAACGAAAAATAAAATAAACTACAAAAAAACAACAATTCACATTTATTTGTAATGACAAATTTGGGGATTTATCCCAGAACTCGAGTAATACTACTCCATTGTGGGAAATTAAAGTTAGATAAAGTTGATTAAAAAATAATATTAATGAAGTTAAATTAATAAAAAATAAAGTTAGACAATATAGATCCTGCACCCAAAATCCCAGTAACCAATTAATGTAGAATAATGGTTGAAATACTAAACTGTTTCTTCTGTTTAATCAGCATTCAATTATAATAATTAAATTTTGCTAAAATTAATGAAACCCTGAAAAAATCTTATAGCTGTTCTTTTAGGTGTTGTCGTTTTCTTGATAAAATTATCCATATACCGGGTGGCTCACCTAATGTGAACCATTAGCTAACTTTTTTAATATAAATCTGACAAAGAACTTCTCATGGGGACTTCCCTTTATTTCCAAAGCTGCTTTTTGGAGTAACTTCGAAATGTAAAAATATGGCCGCCATTTTCTAATATGACGGAAAAGTTTGATTTTTCTTATGGAACACCCTGTATTTCATGGTGTTTTTGAATTTTACGCTTAATTTTAGGAACTTGTTTCTTTCCACTTTTTCCTAAACTCAATGGTTCAGGATATATGAGCAGTTGAAGTTTGATTTCTTCCCATTTAAAAAGCATGGTGTCCATTTAACTGTGGCATCCCATGTAATCCTTATGGAGTAAAAGCATATTCAAAATAATACACTTTCATCTGTGAGTCTCAACAAAAAACTATTTTATGATAAAATCACAACTATACTCATATTTCAAGACACTTTAATTGTTTGGTATATTTTATTAAACCCAACCGCTGTTTCTTTCTCCCCCCTATACATAGTATATGGAGAAAGGATTGTTTTCGTCAAAATTTTCGAATTTAAGTTGTTAGTAGATATATTTGTTTTAGTTCTCCCTGAATCCAAAAAAGTGGTTTTCGGTATAATGTCTGTTTGTGTGTGCGCGCGCGCGCTCGCGCGTGTGTGTGTGTGTGTGTGTGTGTGTGTGTGTGTGTGTGTGTGTGTGTGTGTGGATGTAAACAAAGCTAGACACGAAACCAGTGGTCCGATTTTCGTGAAATTTGGCATGTAGCTATAAAGCCGTGGTATCTCAGGCGTATTTTTCATTTTTTGAATTTTTGATTTTTAAGGGTATTTACCCCATAAAACTGACAAAAATCCAAGTTTCTCAAAAACGGATCTAACGACTTTGATTAAAATGTTATAGTTTTTAGTGCTTAAGATGACAAACAAAATGACACCACCCGAATGTCTGTAAAAATTCAGGTTCAGAATTTATGGGGGTTTAAGTGTCAAAAAGTTCATATTTTTCAAATTTCACAAAAAATGTAACTTTTAAAGAAAATATACTTGCAACCATTAAATTTGGCGTGAAAAACTAAATGATCTGGTATTTGGAATCATTAGTCTACGTCAACTGGTTGCAAAGATAATTGATATTTTAGTTTGGCGGTAAACGCAGTACGTTGTCCAATGTTATTCTTATGGCAAATATTCAAAAACCGATATCTCCGTTATTTACTAATCAATTTTGATAAAATTTGGTATACATGTATATTTGTGTTATAATTAATTGTAAATTTGTTTTATTTCACTATATATGTTTTCTGGTTTTAAATGGCTTGAAGGGAAAAAGTATGTGTCAGTTTCCTTATCAATCAATCGTTTATTTATCACATAATTGGATACATTGAGTTATGTAAAAAAACTAATATGAGTGAAAAATGGGTCCCTGCAAAAGCTACGCAAGACTACCAAGAATTCCCTAATGCATTTTAATCGGGAAAAATCAAACTTTTAACTGCTCATACCACCTTGACCATTGGGTTTATGAAAGGATGAGAAAGAATAAAATGTTGCCAAAATGAAGTGTAGAATTTAAAAACGCCATGAAACACAGGGTGTTCTATAAGAAAAATCAAATTTGTCCGCCATATTGGAATTCGGCGGCCATATTTTTAAATTTCGAAGTTACTCGAAAATACACCTAGTACGATCAGAGAAAATGTTGTCAATTTTTATCAGGCATATTATATGTTTCGTCAAAATGTTGTATAATTTTAAATTAAAACCTTTTAGTTAATGTTATTTTATATTCAATACGTTTATTATTTGTTTTTTAAGTTTTTTTTTATTTGAATATATATTAACTCACGAGCTTGGACAAAAAGAAATAAAAATACCCCCATTGCAGCAGACCTGCATGCTCAGCGAATTTTAAATGTAAAACAACATTTCAATCCAACAAAGCGACATTTAAACATGTTTTTTAAGCTCCATAAGAATAACTTGGGGAATGAGTATGTAGGTTTGCTGCTACAGGTGCGTTAACACTGGGTGATTTTAGTTCAATATTTAGTAGATCTGATCTAGAAGAGGCCATTTACCAAGTTTTACCAAGATATGTTGAGAAATAAGCGAGATATATAATTTTACTTATTTCCCATAAGGTTAACATTGGGATAACGCACTGTGTTTACCACATTCAATATCTCGGTAACCAATGGACATAGAGCAGTGATTCAAAATACTAAATTGTTTGTTTTTTTTGAGCTTAATAAAATGGTGCAAACCAAAATTGGATTATTTTTATTTCTCTATGTAAAAAAACCCCAAAAAACCATTTTTGGGGGGTTTATCCCCGTTTACTCCCCCCTTCCGGTGGTCCGATCGGGCTGATTTACGAACTCGTCCAATCGATTACTACTTTACATGTCTGTACCAAATTTTATAAAGATTGGACCACTTTTGCGGCCGCTATCGTGCTGACAGACACATAGATTAATGGTGAATTTTGCTTCTAGGGGACACAAAACGAAAAGTTATTATGGTCTCGGGCTTAGGTCTTACCATGAGACCTACGGTAATAGCTTCTTCCCTATAGGGGAAATTCGCTAAAACCGATAAACAAGATGCCGATTTTGATAGTTACATCAAATTTTACATGTATTTCTTACGACAGAGCAATATTTACATTTTTAATAATTACAGCATTGAAGGAAATTATTAATATCAACGTTGCTATTAACAATTCTTGTATACATATTTATACTCATTATATTGGAAATTTTATTTTATACAAAAAACGACACTTTTTCTATCCCTTATGGTTTTTGTGCTAATCAACAATTTTTTTAGAGAGAGACACGGAAATGGTTTTTTCAAGATGGCGGCATGTTTACAAAGTTGGATTTTTGGGGGTTTTACTATGATGATCGCAGCTGTGTGTACGACCTCTCCACCAACTTTCAACTTGTAAAATGAAAATTCTAAAATCCAACACTATTTTCCTGCACTATTCATGAGTGATTACAAATACCGTATGTGGTAACTACAACTTTTAGTAAGCTCTCCCACACCTTTATTTTGGACCAATCTTTTTGAGTGAGGTGTCAAATATTTATTATTTACTGGTAATTTCGTCAAGATTTTATGACTGTTGTTTGTTTTCCTCTAGACAAACGGGCATTGTTCCATTGGGCATTTATTTTACAAACAAATTTACATGTATTTCTTAAGGAGGGAATGTTAAGATATTAATGAAACTGGAGTTTATCTTGTAAATAGTTGAGCCAAAAAAACTATATTATATACTTTTCTTGCTGACAATGTAATTTTATTTTATTTTCCAAAAGCTCATAGTTTTCGAGATATTTAGAAAAATCCTTACAATGCTTAAAATTCAAGATGGCGACCATTTGCTGACCACTCAAAGAAAAGGTATTTTTGATATATTTCAATATAGATAAATCACAAAATGAAAAGTTATGATGGTCCCGGTTTTTTTCTTGCCGTGAGATCAGCAGTAATAGCTTCTTTCCTATAGGGGAAATACGCTAAAAAACAATAAAAATATAGATTTAAGTAATGAGTTATAGTAATCAAAAAGATATATAAAGTATTTTTACTTGTTTTCACGTGGCTACCTAAAATTTTGGCTCCCAAAACTTAAAATTCCTATTAGTTAATGTTTCCACATTGTAGGAATAGTTAGCATAATGTAGGAACTGAAGTCTATGAATGCTGGTGGAAAGACTCTTTACAAAAGTAAATTGTCTCAACCACACGTGGGCGTCTGTAAAGTTTCTTTTATAACCTCCCAGTCCATTAATATTGTATTGGTGTCAGGTCTTATCTTGCAGCCCTCCTAAATTGATAACAACTCTTTGATATCGTAAATCAGAGTTCTAAGCCGTATTAAAAATTTGGTATTTTTATATTATTTCTGTTTATACAAGAAACTATCAAGTTATTACAATTATACTTTTTAGAGTATTAGGTATAACAAATTGTAAATTAAAATTAAAAAAGTTTAATAAAATACCGAGCCGTTCATCTTAAAAACCTATTTTTAAATAAAACAAAATTCTATCTTTTCCATTTACCATACCGAGTGTCTCACTTTAAGTGAACCAATAGCTAACTTGTTTATTATTTAAAAAATCTGACAAAGAACTTCTTATGGGAGAATTCCCTTTAAATTATAACGCTGCTTTTTAGAGTTACTTCAAAGTTTAAAATATGACCGCCATTTTCAAATATGGCAGACAACTTTGATTTTTATTGCAACACACTGTATTTTATGGCGTTTTTGGTTTTTACGCTAAATTTTAGGAACTTTTTACTACATGTATTTTTTCCTCGCTAAAGTTTAAATTTTCTCATTTTAAATGCATTGGGAAATTGTTGGTAGTTGGAGCGGTTGGGTTTAATAAAACATACCAAAGAATAAAAGTGCCTTGTGTTTAGTAGATATTTAGTCATGAAATAATTTTTAACCAACATTCACCTATGGAAATGTATCTTTTTAAATATGATTTTACTCCATAAGAATATCTGGGGATGTTGGCAGATGTGGGGGCAACAGTGGGATGGCACAGTTGAATGGACACAATGTACTTTAAATGGGAAAAAGTCAAACTTTCTCCTCAATCACCCTGAATCATATCCTCATATCTCCTGAATCATTGGGCTTGGGAAAAATTAGGTAGGTTAAAAAGTTACCAAAATTAAGCGTAGAGTTGAAAAATACCATAAAATACCGTATGTTTCTATAAGAAAAATCTTAATTGTCCGCCTTATTGGAAAATGGCGACCACATTTTTTAAATTTTAAAGCAACTCCAAAAAGCAGCTTTAAATATAAAGGGAAGTCCTCCAAGTAGTTCTTTGTCAGGTTTATAATAAACAAGTTAGCTATTGGTTTACTTTATGTGAAACACCCGTATACAATTGCTGATCTTTTTCCAACAAAACATTATTATAAAAGGCAGTATTTACCTTGAAGTAGCAAGTACAAAACGTAGAACAATAAGCATTGATTGTTATAATCCCAACGAAAGTGATCAAGCATTTGAGTAACGTTTTTGCAAACAAAACATTGCATCGGTAACACCTTCATTCTGTATGAATCATTTATCTCCCGTTTTGTTTGTGCTATACCGGTGTATGGATTATTCCGCTGAAAGTATCATCATTTGTAGTTTCTATTTGTAAAAAGTTTAGATAGAAATATTAAAATATAAGCGTAAACGACGAAAGAATTTATTACGTTACCAATTAATATTTGAAAGTGAATTTACAAATTAATATTTGGCTCGTAATAACCCTAGAAACTTGCGTGAAGGATAGTTTTAAGTGTAGCAGATTAAAAAGTTCATGTTTAATAAGATTTTGCTGACCAGTAAGATTTCTCAATATAGAAACGTTATTAATATTTTCGATAGTTTATTTCGATAGCTTAATACATATACCAAGTTTATTTTATACATTTTTAATATCTATAGATTTATTAATGTGAAATGTATTATTGACAGTATACGTACATATTCATTAAAAATCAAATACTTACACATTTCTAAAGCGAGAAAGAAAAAGAACGGGTAACCTACATTTTTAAATTATTAGATCTAAGAATATAGTGGGTTAATCATTAATAGTTTCTGTCACATAGCCAGTTAAAAGTAGTAATTATTAAAATGTACCATGACAATGCAATTAAAATCACTTCATATGGTAATCGGTGGTGTCGAACTAATTAACTAACGATAAACCCTCTGAGACATTAGCGCAACATTGGATGTAATTGAAATAATAAGGATAATGATCATTCCATGGGTAATCAACTAAAAAAACACTACAGTATAAATTCAAGGTATATTAAAAAACAGGCCAATCTTCATAAATCGTATTGAAAAAATATATAGATGAAAAAGTAGTTATAATAATATAACAAGTACTGCAAAAGTGCTGTAAAATAAATAATTACGGTCGATATAGCTAACATTCTTGTATCTTAAAGGCAATTTATTTTAAACATTAATATTTTATTCTAGCTAAGACTAACTTAACGGTTTTCTGAGTAAAGTACTTTATAAAAAAATCATAATAAAAAATGTATAAGCTCAGTTTTAATCTATATATATATACAGCCGCATGTGTAACTGACTCACTCATGCATCGGGATACAAATTCAAACCATACTTCCCGATGAGCTAGAAACTTGAAATTTGGCACGAATATTCCTTTGGTGGTCAAACCACAGGAAAAACTGTCAAAACGAAACATTTCCACCCCCAACGCCCCTAAACGGGGGTAAAATGGGGGAAGATTTGAAGTTCGAAAAAAGTACTTTTCGTTTTTGGGCTATAGCGGCTAAACCAGAGGTCCTATTGAAAAACGGACTGCACCACGTGTCACGGATTTTTCACGATCTACAACTTTGTTCCTATGACTTTTTGCCCTATCACGTCTCCTTCACCCTTAGATTGCTCTAGATTTTTCAATCTTCGTAGATCTTCCCTAGGTTTTCAGCACCAGTTGACTTGATTCACTACTTAGGCCCCTGTAAATTCGCAGGAATATTTATTGGGTTGCTACTCTAAATATGAAATTCTCAAAACAAACTATTTTAACCCCCCTCATCCCCCAAAAGGGGTGAAACGGGGGAAAACTTGAATTTCAATGAAAGTGCTACTCGTTTTTTGCCTCTAGCGGCTAAAATAAAGAATCTGTTTAAACAGAGGTTATTTCCTTAGTTGAAATTAAACTTCCGACAATTTTGGTCATTAAGTATTTTGCCCTATCTCACCTCCTTAACTCCCAAAATGACCTCTAAATTTAAAATTCTTATAAATATTCAGTTTATTTTGTATTTTGATGATTTTTAAATATTTATTTTTAGCTTATAGATCTCTATTTTCACACTGAGATAGTAAATTTGGTCCTTTAGGATTATCATGGGTCATTCGCAAAATTCATCCCGTTTCAACTTCTAAAATAGTCCTCAAAAGTTCAAACTTTAGTCGAATTTTAACATTTCCTCGTGCTTTTTATTTTTTGTCAAATTTATTTTTGGCCAGGGGTGCCGAATTATTGACACGGAGATAGTTAGTTTGACTTTTCCGGTTTATTATAGGTAATTTGCAATTTTTACCCCATTTCTACCCCTGAAAAAGTCGTCTCAAGTTGAACTTAAATTAAATTTACGATTTGACTCGTGGATTTTTGACAATTTATTCAATACTGAAAGTCTCAATTTTTGACTAGGGATTCGTCAGTGTCAATCTCCATGTTCATCCGAAGTCATTTGTAATTTTTAAAATCTATCAATCCCTAAAAGTGACCAAAAAACACACACAAGCTAAGCATTCTTCAAGTTAAGGCAATGTTGTTTTTTAACCAATCTTTTACATCACCCCCTCACCCCCTGACTCCACCAACCCTCTTTCACAACTATAAATTAACCCCACCCCCTCCGCAAACCCCCCCCCCCCCTAAAGGACTACCCTCCCAAACATTACAATGATATATTTTGCTGAGGATTTGTAATGAGTTTATTCGAAATTTTGTGACTTTTCAATACATCCCCCCCGCTTTGGGGCAAACCCAACAAGTGGGCCTGGGGACGTTAAATTAATTTTCTCTTGTAACTTTCAATATCCAAACTCCCCACTGACCACGACTGGAGATACCTGGTAAGGTGACTTTATACGTTAACAAATATACTAATTTTGTTATATGAGTTTTCAATATGAACATCCCTCAATAAGGGACTCACAGTAGGGGGCCTGGGGGCGGAGCCCCCAGCGAGCCGTAAGGCGAGTCTAAAATATATACAATCCGATGTGTAACTGACTGATTAATAGATACAAATTCAAACCATACTTCCCGACGAGCTAGAGACTTGAAATTTTGCACGAATTTTCCTTGGATGGTCAATGTACAGGAAAAATTATCAAAAGTCGACATTTTTTATTTTAACCCTCTCAAAAAAATTACTAAAAAATCGCTAAAAAAGCTTTTTTTAAAGAAAAGTTATTTTGAGCTCTAGTGGTCGAACGGATGGTCCTATCGAGAAACGGGCTGCACCATGTGTCACGGATTTTTCAAGATCTACAACTTTGGTTCAGTGACTTTTTGCCCTATCTCGTCTCCTTCACCCTTAGATTGCTCTAGAAATTTCAGTTTTCCAAGATTTTCCTTTGGTTTTCCAGCTCCAGTTGGCCTGATATTAAACGTACAGGGCTGATATTTGGTTCACATCGTCTGTTCAGCATATATGTTACAAATCACCAATAATATATTTAGTTCTTAACATATAAATGCATCTAAAGCTAAAAAATCTTTGACATTTGCCTCGTTAAACCCTCCTGACATGTTCTTTTAAGTTGCTGTTTAATGCAGCTTTCATAACTGCTAATGTATTTCTTATCGGTAGGAATAATAATAATAAATAACTTTTATAGATAAATATTCTTTACAAGCAAAGTTGATGTTTTAACCTGAAAATACATCAATCGTATGATTCTTTCATGCGCTAATTGTATTTAAAACAATGATTTTACTTTTAGGTTCTCGCTGTTTTCACTTCATACCTGCGGTAATGCAGTACGTGCCCAAATCAGATAAAAGAATTAGCAGGTTATTATCTGGTCGAGTGGTTCTCTGGTTCAGTTTTACCACTCGACCAGATAATAAACTGGTTCAGTTCTCTGGTGGTCTCTGGCCGTGCTTAGGTATAAGTTCTATTCTACGTTATCGGGAAAATG